>WSFP011385216.1:0-28929 GCA_009831015.1 Picea engelmannii | reverse complement strand
AGATTGTAGGAGCTGGTTAATTGCAGAATTGTGTCTTTTTTCTTCTTAGCTATAAATCATCCTATAGGATACTAATTTAGATAGTTTCATTGAAGTCTTGATTAATTACTTTGGTTCTGATAACTTAGACAAAGCATTGGTTTAGACAGAGCATTAGTTTCGTCAGAGAATTAGTTTAGACAGAGCATTAACTTAGACAGAGCATTAGTGTAGACAAAGAATTAGTTTAATATTGGTTTATTTGTAAGCTTTGACAGATTAGTTCTTTTAAGTTTTGATAGCTTTAATTGCCATTTAAATTATTCTTTGTAGGTCTTTTTTGTTTATTGATTTTTCTTTAGCATGATAGGATAGAAATAGATTTTGGATTATGATTTCTAAAAGTATTTTGGTTAATTTCGAAATATGATTTTTAATGATAGAATTAGTTCAGTTTAGATAATGAAATCTCAGTTATGAATTTGAATTGTAATTTCTAGTTGACATTGATCAAGAATTAGAAGTTTGCACAGAGTGAATTCGAATTAGGATTTTTAATCATGAGTTCATGAGTTTATAGATTTGCTTGAAGTAATAAATTTGAATAAGATTGATTTTAACCATGGATGATTGATGTATAAAGTTTAGAGATCACATAGATTCCAAAAATACTTTGTGTTGCTTCTATGATGGCAAAAATTTCCTTAGATTGCCTTATTCATACTTTCCATTTCTCTGTAAAAGTCAACATTGAACTAATTCCTCTTAAACTGTCACTAATAGTGTGATGACATCGTGATGTTATTCGACACCATAGACACAATCATCACCTTTGAATACTTTCTTTCCTTTTACTGCAAGCTAGAAATAGTTTTGATCAATTAGAATTTGAATACAGTCATAACACGTTTACTTTTGATTATGTAGATTTAAATTTATTCTTCGCGAAATAGAAATAGTTATGAGTTATTTTTAAGAATAGAGTGCACTTGTCAAAATAGTTTTGATAGATTAGCTGTTTACTTGATACTTTCTCAGAGATAAATAGATCAAATAACTTAGAAATAACTTACTTGTTGTTGCTTACTTAAAAAGAGATTGAATAGATTAACTAGATTTAAAATAGACTGCTATTTGCTTATTTAGAAATAGGCCATAAATTCATTGTTTAAAGTTTCTTAGGGTAAATAGTTCATAATTCTAGAATTGGTTAAAGATCATTAATTGAAGGTTTCTTTACATAGAATTTGTTAATTAACTAAAATTGAAAAATTATCTCTTCAGAAAGCAAATTGATAAAGCGTTGATCCCTAGGGTAGACGATCTCCTTAGTTAGACAATCCTTCCTGCCTTGGCTCATGCAATGCCACAAATCTAAGTTTACTTACCCCGGTTTGACAATTTAATTGAGGGAATTAGTGCATATAGAATACCCATCATTTTTGGCACCGCTGTCGGGGAGTTGTCTTAAGGTAGGAAATAGTTAGGGAGTAGATCATTTCTGAACCTTAGCATCATTTTGGTGGTGGGGGGACTTTAATACGAGAGGTAAGAACCTGTGCATATGTTATAGCAGGTTCCCCCAAACCTAATGGTAGTTTTTATTTTTATTTTTATTTTCTTTCATGAACAAACCTAGGGATCCAAAGGGAAGATACGTTAAAACCAAACCAAAAATTATGATTAAGGTTCCTTTTAACCTTTTGGGGGGAAGGAGCACTCCTCCCATAAAATCTGGAGATCGATACTGAAAAATAGGGGTTAACTCAACCTAAAGAGCTAAAGCAGTCTCTGAAGAGACCAAAACCGGGATCACTATAGAGAAGAAAATTGAAACATCAATAGTAGTGGGATAGGAGGAAAGACCACTCATGCCTTCATCAAAACCTGCCAACACAACCTTTTCTTCTTCACCATCATTAGGGGACTCTAACCTTGTAGATATCATTGACCCTAAACAGGGGAATACTCTTTTTGGCAGTTCAACCAATATAATTGTTTCCCAAGTCGAAACAGAAAATTTGGCACCAATAGTTTCCACCAGCTTGAGTAAAGTCCCAAACATCCAAACAATAGATAAATCTTCCCATTGAAGGGAAACCTTTCCTGGAAAAGAACCTTGGGATAATTTGTTATATTCAAGGATAAAACCATTTAGGTACTCTCTCCTTGGAAGCCAAACCAGTATGGATGATCAGGAGGATCACAACCATGTAAGACACGATGAGGGAGAAGAATTTGGAAACCAAATAGAAACCACCTTTGGGTTTCCAATTTTGGATACCACACATAATGTCAACATGAAAAACATTCCACACTCGGCACCGCCCACCTTTTATGGAAAAATCAATGAAGACCTGCATACCTTCCTATTTGAGTTGGACATCTTGTGTAGGAGCTGCAATTACTTGCAAGATTCCAAGAAACTAAAACTTTTTCCTTCCACCCTCAAGGATTCTGCACTAAGATGTTTCATGGGTTTGGGAGAGTCCAGTATTAGGTCTTGGGAAGACATGAAAGCTATATTTATTAAAAAATACCAAGACTACTGCAAGTCTAAGGATTCACATAATGATATTTTTAATATCCAACATTTAGAGGACGAGAGTCTTGAGGATTACATGGAACGATTTTCTTATATCTCACAAAAATTGAAGTACCATGACCTCCCATATGATGCATTCCAAACTCTTTTCCTTAAAGGTATTTTAGAAGAATACCTAGAGACACTTAAATTGATGGCATTGGGTGACATCTCCCATAAACCATTTACTAAGATCTGTGAAATGTGTAGGAATTACTCGAGTAGTAGAGCCAAAACGGATAAGAGTGTTATGGATCCTTATAGTAGAAACCTAAAAATAGTTAGTTTAGGTGGTATCACAAGGGTAGAGATAGGAAACCTACTAGAGGACTTCAAAACCGATATCTTAAGTAAAATAGGTTCTTAGTTGGACACCCTAAATATTAAAAAGAAATAGGAGGAGGAAAATGAAACAATGTGCATATTTTGTCCAAGATGTAGGAGGAAGCATTCCTCAAGGGAATTCCCATTAGATAATATTTCAGTTTGTGGCTTCTGCACTAAAGACCACCCAACTGAAAAATGCCCATCACTTCCTGGTTTATTAGCCATTTACATAAGTGGGGATCCTGGGGAATCCTCTTATGCACCTAGGAGGCCATGGTAGCCTAGGATTCAACCTACATACCAGGATCTACCACCCCAAGTTCCACCCTATTATCAACAACCACAACAGTGGAACTCACAAAATTGGAAAAACTGGTCTACACAGTATCACCATCCTTGTCTACAAGGATGGAGAGGAGGGAATACCCAAGGAAACACTCAAGATCTACCTGTCCCTATGCCCACTTATCCTTACCGCCAGTTTCCACCAAACATCCCGCAACTTTTTCCAGGTTTTTTCCCCCCACCTTTACCTCCTATTCCACAACAACCCTAGAAATACTAGAATACAAGCTCCCCAAGATCGACATTATTACTGACACAACCAGTTCCCAAACCCAATAAAAAACCAACTCAACCTCTTAACAATGTTGAGATGCAGTCCTTCCCGACGTATGTTATTTCTCATGTTCAATTGCATGAGATTAAATTAAGGTTGGGAAAATTTCTGGATAGACAGAGGCCTTCAATAGTCATCCAGGAAGAAGAAGATGATGAAATTTCCTAAAAACCCATGGATGAAACTAAGTGGGAAGATGTTATCATTCCTAAATACCATGAACCCAAGCTTCCCTAAAATGAATCTTCACAGATTACAAAATCCCCTCCTTAACTAGAAAGATTAGTGATTGAGAAACCTGCAACCCGACTGGAATTTGACATTTTGAATTAATTGAAGAATATTTGTGTCAAAATTCCCTTGTTACAGGCCATAAAAGAAATTCCAATTTATAGTAAGGTGGTCAAAGAATTGTGTATCAAGAAACTAGGTAGGAAGCATAAGGATCTTCCAACAATACATTTGATAGGATAATTCTCTGAATACATATTAGAACATCCTAGGTTCGCAAAATATGGGAACCTAGGGAACCTCGTAGTAACAATAACCATTAATAATGTTCCCATCGGAAACACTCTCATAGACCTAGGGGAAGCCATTAATGTTATGACTATTACTACCTTGGAGGAATTACAGTTAAAACCTCTTCTTAGATCGACCCCAACTATTTTGGAATTAGCAGATAAGACAAAGGTTATACTTGAAGGAATCTTGGATGATATCATAGTTACATTAGCCTCATGGGAATACCCAATAGAATTTCTTGTCATTCATTCAAAAGATCCTGCTAAAGGGAATCCCGTTATCTTGGGAAGACCTTGGTTGGTCACAACCAATGCATTTATTGGCTGTAGAGAAGGTCAAAATGACCATCTCAAATGGACTTTCTATACAAAAGCTTACCATATACCCACCAAATCAACCTAACATGGAGAATATATGTTGGCTTGAATGTCCATATGATAATGAGGACTGGGAAGAACCCGTGTTGCCGACTGATCATTCTTGGGCACTTCAGGAGCAAACAATGGAAAATGTGCTAAACCAGTTTATTTCTGCTATCACGTGTGTTGATTTTACACAATCTTTTCCCCAATTTGAGTACATGTTCGGGGAAGAATTTTAGGAACAGTTGGACCCATAAAAATTTTCTTCAACATCTTTTTTTTTGTGATAGATAAGTCTGCCACATCTTATACCATGCCCTATGAGATTAGTCTAGGGAAATTACTACATATAAATTTCAGACTAGATGCGGACCAACAAAAACAATTAGTAAATGTACTTAAAGAACAATAATGGAATTTGCCTGGGAATACACTGGTATGAAGGGTATACACCCTGATACATGCATTCATCACATATATACCTAGGAAGAAGTAACATGTGTTAGGAAACCCCATAGGAGGATGAACCCGACACTCAAGGATATAGTAAAAGAGGAGATACAAAAGATATTGAATTTCAGATTTATTTATCCGATCTCTTACAGTAAATGGGTATCCCCTCTTGTAGTGGTTCCAAAGAAAGTAACCAGGAAATGGAGAATTTGTGTTGATTTTTGGGAACTTAATAGGGCCACTCTAAAGGATTATTTTCCCCTTTCTTTCATTGACCAAGTCTTGGATACCTTGTCAGGGAAGAAATACTTCTCCTTCCTAGATGGATATAGAGGGTACAACCAAATTCTCATAGCACCTGAGGATCAGGACAAGACTACTTTCACTTGTCCTTGGGGCACCTATGCCTATAGGGTCTTACCATTTGGTTTGTGTAATGCTCCTGTCACATTTCAATGAGAAGTACTAGGGATAATTGTTGATCTTATTCATGATTGTGTGGAAGTATACATGCATGACTTTACTGTATATGGCAATACTTACCAGGAATCCCTAGATAATCTAGAGAAATTCCTTATCAGATGTCAAGAAATGAACCTATCCTTAAGTCATAAAAAATGTAAAATTTTGTTGACTGAAGGAGTAGTCTTAGGACATCGCATTTCAATTGAAGGGATTAAAGTGGATCCTGCTAAGATTGAGGTAATCGTCAAACTTCCACCCCCCAAGACTCAAAAATAGGTAAGAAGATTTCTTCGACATGCCTGATACTACCGACAATTTATTGAAAATTTCACAAAGATTGTTGCACCCATGTTTTGATTGTTGATAAAAGATGTTGATTTTATTTGGACTGACCAGTGTCAAACCAACTTTTAAACTCTGAAAGATAAATTATCTATGGCACCAGTTCTTAGGGGACCCAATTGGGCCCTTCCATTTCACATATCCACTTATGCCTCCGATACATCACCACGAGTATTAGGGAAGAAATAACACCATCATTCCTATGCCATTTATTTTGTGAGTAAGAATTTGTCCCCTGCTGAGTTAAAATATACAGTTACTGAAAAGGAATTCTTGCCACTGGTCCATGCCATCAATAAATTTCTCCATGATATCATAGGATACAAATTATTTTTACATATAGATCACTCTGCCATTAGATTTCTCATGAATAAACCTATTTCCAATGGCCGAGTGACTAGGTGTCTCATGTTATTGCAAGAGTTCAATATCCCCATCCTTGATCGACCTGGAAAGGAGAATTTAGTAGCTGATTTTATTTCATGCATAAAGCATGAGGATGATGATATTCCTATTGATGATAGTTTTCCATATGAGAATTTATTTTCCCTCTCTTTAAATACCCCATGGTTTGCATAAATGGAAAATTATTTGGCTACTAGGAAGTTTCCAGTTCATTTGTCACCTCACGAAAAGAGTAGAATTATCACGCAAAGTGATAACTACTCCTAGGTTGGTCATAACATTTTTCGTACTGGACCAGACTTGATTATTCGTAGATGTGTCTGAGAAGATGAGATACCAGAAATCCTACGAAGTTGTCATGATGGACCATGTGGTGGCAATTTTTCCAACAAACGTACAACATAAAAGGTGTTACATTCAAGTTACTATTGGCCTAGCATTTTTAAGGATGCTTCCAAATATGTGAGGAGTTGCGATAGTTGTCAAAGGATAGGAAGACCCACATTAGCTGATGAAATTCCCTTCCGTTCCCAAGTTATGATAGAACCTTTCAAAAAATGGGCCCTTGATTTTGTAGGACCAATTTCACCCATGTCTCGTAAGAAGAACTATATTTTGGTTTGTACATATTATGTCACCAAGTGGGTAGAAGCAAAATCCTTATTTAGGGCCACTGGAAAATCTGTTGTTGAATTCATTTATGAAGACATCTTTACCTGCTTTGGTGTTCCTCATGAAATTGTTACAGACTAGGGCACCCAATTCACTTCCAAGTTGATGAAGGAATTCACGAAGAAATATGGGATCAAGCATTACAAGTCTTATCCATATTACCCGCAAGCTAATGGTCAAGTAGAGTCCAAAAATAAAGTTTTGGAAACTATATTAACCAAGACTGTTCAATTACACCATAGGGATTGGGTTGATAGAATTCCAGAGGCTTTTTGGGCATATCATACCACTTGGAGAAACACCATTGGGCATACCCCCTACGAGCTAGTGTATGGAAAACAAGTACTTCTACCAACAGAATTTTCCAAGGACTCTCTGTATTTCCACACAATCGGGATTAAACCTAGATGAGACACATAAACAACAAGCCCTACAATTAAAAAAGTTGGATGGGATTAGGAAAGATGCTATCCAATGAACAATTTTAGTTCAAAACCAGAGGAGCAAGTGGCATGACAAATTTATTAAGAAGAAACAATTCCAACCTGGTGATTGGGCTTTCTTGTTTGACTATTAATTTAAAAATTTTAAAGGAAAAATTACCGCTCGGTGGTTGGGTCCTTATGAGTTAGTTACCATATATAATAATGGGGTTGTTAAGATTAAAACAATTGATGGTGGACAAGTCTCTTTCGCAGTGAATGGACACCGACTCAAACTTTACCACAGACCCATTTTCAAAAAATAGTTTCTACGGGTCATGTCAACTGACAATGCATTGGAATTAGTAGATGGGGAAGTTTCTTCTCCCTCCCCCTATTCTTGAAACTTTTTATGAATTATGATTGTACATATGTAAATAATTTGAAGTGTGTTTTTGTTGATAAACAATTCTAGAGATTTCTGCAGGTATTTATTTCACCACGAGTGGACAATTTCAAGGAGACAAAAACATAAGTATTTTCCTTTGAAAAAAGATATTTCTATATTTGAACCTTGTTAATTGCTTAAGCATTAATTGAATAATGACTTGCTGTGAATTAGCCATATTTTTGCAATATTTCTATCTTCCTTTTTCTCAATCCATCTTTAATGGAATTTTCTCTTAACCTCCACCATTAGAGGATATAAGGAAGTGACACCTTGTCTATCAAACCTAGAGGTTACTCGTACAATTTCCCCAAGAAACCCGAGTAGGTGAGTAAGTATCTTTATGAAAGAGTAGCAGGCATGTCTAATGAGTGGTTAGCCATGGAAACATCACTATAACTTAAAAAAAGAAGAAAGTGAGTCAAGCTTGAATATACCTTTCTGTTCTTTTCCAATGGTACCATCCACTACACACTAAAAATTATTGAGTATACCATATCTTTAGATAGGCTATGTCCACTTAAGTACCCCTTACATTAGGAAAATATATAAATAATACATAAAGAAGAGTCATCCTCTAACATAAATACCATCCCATTCTTAAATAAAAAAACATTTTAGAGTTGTCTCCCCATCTTCTTGAAAAAATAAATCTTTATATAAAAGTATTAAAATATGGTGGACCAGTCTCTGCAGTAAAAGGGTGTAAGAGGCTAACTCGTCGGGATAATGAACAGGTCTGCTGGTAGCGGGTACCAGCTTGTGGTATGAATAGGTAAAATTGTCGGAGTAATGAACAAGCTTCCTGGTAGTGGGGCATTCTACCTAGTGAGGGTGATGATCTGACGAACACTAAATAAAATTCCTAAATATTTAAACTTGTCCTGATGTACGACATTACTTGTAGACAAAGATGAAAACAAGTATGAATGGTTAAGAAAAGGTCAATGAACTCCATAAATCTTCGATTGGGATCTAGATTTAATATTATCCTAAGACTCCCTCACTTACCTCTTCTTAACTATATGTAGGATGTTATTTCCTACAAGTGGGGCCATACTTTAACCGTCTCATTAGACTAATGTGTGAAATTTATATCTACACTTGGAAAGCTGTGAATCTTAGGCTATTGGGAGAGTTGATTGGTTCCCTACATTTTTTATTGTGAGATGTCATAGTAGTTAGGAGTGGGGGAGGGGTTTCCTGAGTTGAAAAATGATAAACACTGCCTATCTATATTACAATCCATGAGAAGAGGAAGCAGAATCTCTGTAAAAAATTGATTATATTATTTTCACGATATTCTAGGCTAATTATATCAACAATTGTTTTTATTAAAATGCTAAATTCTATACAGCTAAAATCACTATGTTTTATAATCCTGTTGTACATTTTTTAATGAAAGACTTCTTAACTAGTTATTTGTGTCAATTACAGACTGTTAAACACTCACTACATATTTTTCTTACACACCTATGAATAGAGGAACACGTTATTTAAAAAAGGAACAAGTTGTTTTATAATGTTACAAGAACAATGACAAGGCAATTAACAGTGGATCATTCTATTCACACTTATCTTTTCCATGCTCCTATTCACCATGACTGTCAGAAAATTCCCAAGATGAGTGCTATGGGTGAACATCCATTATAATGGGGATAATTTCTACTTGCATAGGAGTACGGTATGAAGTGCCATATGGAGTGCCATTTGGAAGATCGGATGGGGTGCCATCTAGACGACCAGATGAAGTGCCATATGAAGGATCAGATGAGGTATACATATACTATAAATAACCATGATTGCATGCAAAAAAAGGAACGTTCGAATTGATACACTTGTTTCACTGGTAATTTAAGATTAATTGAATGGTATGTTTTTAAAATTCACGTTGATAATTAAATTAAAACTTTTAATGCATTTTTATGATCAAATGTCCAAGTCGAAGACTTGGACATTGATCTAATTCACACATAATTGCAATTTCCTCCAAAGTAAACCATTTGAAATTCAAATGCTGCACAATCGTATTCACACATGGAAATCGTGTGTGATGAATTCGCTCACGAATTCAACCGTTTCCACCTCAATCACATTAAAAATCAAGTGTTTTTCCCCAATTGCGATTCCATTCTTACTGTTTCATGCTCACCCTCTACCCAATTCCATTCTTTTTCTCATCCTCCGCGATGTAACCATGCCTAAACACTATGAACCTTCCTCCTATGCCGAGCTTCTGGCCATTCCCTAATTTGTAGAGTGTAGAGATATTTTCCTTCGTGCAGGGTGGGGACCATTCTTGGCTAGTCTACAGGGCCACGACGATGATGTGTCATTGCAATTCACTCTCGGGTTCAATGGGAGGCTGACGCGCATGGGTTCTTTGGCCTTCTTGGTATCTGAGGAGTCAATTTCCTCAGCCACAAAATTTCCATAGGTTGGGGATCGATGGTTCAAACACCATGAATTTCCATGGCCAAGCTACAACAAAGTATTCATGCATGAATTTCAAAATGTTTCTGGAGATAAAGGGTACTCCAAAGAATGGATCAAGGATGAATTTATTAATCCCCTAATCATAATTACCAGACTTATCACTTGTGAAGGTAGGTACTCCATGTTCAACGCTTATCATTTTTGTCTGTTAGCCCATTTCCAATTTAATAAGCCCCTGTTTTTTCCTTTCTACTTCTTGAAAAGTCTTGAGAAAATGTCTTCCCAAGTGCGTAAAAACTTGGCCAAACCTCACAATAGTCTATTCCACCATGACCTCATCAAATTGCTTGTCATAAGTGAGCTGACAAAACAAAGAAAGACATGGGATGAATTCCTTTACCAATTCTCAAACCCCAATATCACAGTCAAGACCAGCAAGAGATCAATTGATTTAGGGGTTTTTACTCCATCTAAGCCTCATTCTCCAAAGAATACAAACCCGCCAACTCAAACTATATCTTTGTTTGAACAAAAGGCCAAGAAAATTGTTGATTCCCCTGTAACCTCATCAGGAAAGAAAACCAAAAATCCTGCTGACAATTCCCCATTGCCTTCAACTCCCATTGATCCTCAACCTAAGAAGTTACAAGATGCATTTCAGAAAAAATTCCCTTCAATCCCTACAAATAGAACATGATCCAATCGGTTCAAAGGGGAATATTTTCGAAGAAGTACCCGAAGTGCAAGTGGAAAACCTAATGTAAAACCTCCAAGCACTTCAGATCTTATCCAATTGTCTACTAATCTTGAAAGGCCCCATAAAATACTCAAAGAAGTTTCTGGAGAAGAGTTTGAGCCTAATAAAAAAGTAAAATCTAAACCTATTCCCTCTCACAAACACTCTGTTACTCCTACCTCCCAGATACCTACATCAGCTTCGAAAGTTGATATACCTTCTACATCTATCAAGGGATCCAAGCCCTCTTCTTTTGAACCATATGATCATACCCCAGTTATTGAAAAATTGCAACAAGAAAATGCTCAGTTGATTCAACAGTTGGAAGAGAGAAAAACTATGGATAGGCATCTACATCATGACAATGCGGTATTGCAAGAAAAAGTGAATTCTCTCCAACGATTCATTGATCAAATAACCACCACCAATCGCAGCCTCTGGATGCAATTGAAACATCGTAAAATGCCCAATAAAAAAGCTCTAGGACAAGAGGGAGAATCTTCTAAAGCCAATCCACCCCCTCCTTCACGAGTGTAGTTATGTCGGACGATTCATTTTTGTTTGCAGAGGGACCTACAAATCCTTAGGCATGGGGGTAATCTTGGGTTCATGTTTTGATTATTTTATTTCGATGATCAAATCCTTTTTGCATGTGGTATTACATATGCTATGATTCATATTAGCCATTTTGAAGGATTCTAAAAGGTTTATATATCAATTCACCATGAATTCGCATCAAATATGTATAATTGGTGTTTTTGTAATGGTTTTGTGATCAATTTAGCTTAGTTTGATGTTTATGAAGATCTAATGAACAGTTTGCTTGCAACAGGGTGAAATCACAGTCTGATCCTCCATCTGATACCTCTTCCAACACTTCATTCAACACTTGATCTGGCACGCGATCCAACACTCCATCTGGAACGCGATATGACACTTAGAGTGCATTGGAGCTAGCGGTTGGTACATCGATGCTTTGGTGGATGAATCGAGGATCTGGGTTTTGTGCCCCCTCGTGGCCTCCAATTACAGAGATCGACACACCTCAGTTTGGGAAGTTATAGTGATCGTTGAGTGGCTCACGAAATTACTAGAAGATGTTGTTGTTCGAACTCATTTAATGAGTTTATTTTTTTTAGAGGATTTCAAGCCTTCCAATGGTCGACCTCTCAAGATGTAATCATCTATAAATACCACTACCTGTGGTACGACTGAAGACAAGAATTTTATTGTTTAATACATATATTATCTGCAATTTTGTTCTAGACTCTATTTTTATGATTAATGACAGTATTGCGTTGATTTAGCACCTACATTTTCTTGTTGGAGTGTAGCCACGACCTACTGGGGGGCCCACCAGTGGTTTGGGTGACTGTGTATATCAATATATATATTTTTTTCATCTTGTTGTTTATTTAGAATTCACAATTGTTTCTTTATTGCATGTATTTATCAATTTTAATTATTGTGTATATGTCAATTATAACTTCTTAATCTAATTCGTTTTTGTAACACCCTAGGTTTTGAACCACCATTTTAAATAATGTATTGTTACAATGTTGAGAGGCCAGAGTGCCCAAACAATTATTAAGAGGTGAGTGTTCCCAAGACATGTAATGTTTTTATCATTATTAATAATAAATACATGGATGGCTGCTAGACGGATAAGGACTAGAGTTATAGGGGGCTATGATTCCATAAGAAAGGGGGCTTGAGGGGATAAGTGTTTATTCCTATTCTAATTACCCCTTTTTTTCTAAGGGAGGGGATCGATTACGTGAGCTTCTTGGGGAAGCCCAGGAGGTTCTTGATTTCCCCATGAAGTTACTTAAACCCACCTTTGGTATGATGTGGGGGTTGGTCGTTGGCTCGTTTTCTCCTTCACTTCTACATTCGAACCATTATATCCCTCATGCACTTTCATGCATGCACCTCCATGCACCCACTTACCCGTTCATTGCTCCATCTGTCATCCGCATCTTGGCTCGGGGAAAGGGAGACGAGATGCTGAAGATTATCCACGAGATAGTTGGCTGTAGTGGTCGCTGGTGTGATCCAGCCATGACCTTAGGCCGCATGTCTGAGATGAATTGGCCTGTGTCTAACGTTGCTCACAGTTGTGAGTCCTGAGAGTTCCAACATTGATATTTTGGACCAGTTGTGCTGGATCCCGAATTAAGGAGAAGGACTGTCTCAGGGACTGCATGGCAGAGAAGGGTGGAGGTCCTTTCTCTTAGGTAGTGCAAGTTGGGTATAAGAGAGATGGGTTCTTGGATTTTTGTGAGAGCTACGAAGCCTGTGAGAGATTGGGTGATGAATGGTTTGGGAAGCCAAGTAACACTCTAGAACCATCCTTGTGGATTCATAGCCCTGGATCAGGGGTGACGTTGTTGTTGATATTTGGAACAATAGTGTCTACGGTTGGGTGGAACGTCCTTGGTCTGCATCCAGTTGGTGTCATATTTCATAAATATAAGTGCTCTCTGTTATGGTATCATTTACATGTATATGAATATATTTCCACTGTGTATATTTAATTATCGTTTAATCAAATCTTTAGACTATGCATGCTTGCTGGATATTGCTTTGCATGTCGTTAAAGTCTTTTCTTTTATGCATCCTTAAATTTTAAAAAGGTATCGGTAAGAGAAAGAATTCCAAGGGAAGGCTTGAAGGTAGCGTACCCTATCCTGTGGGTGGCTGGGTATGTTACAGTTTGGTATCAGAGCCTCTAGTTGAAACACCGGGCCGGTATGGGCCGGATCTACTGGTTAGAGCCTCGGGGTCGAGATTGAAATATGATTGTGGAGTTGAAAATCTCAGGAGTAATGGTGTTGTAGAATCTACATGGGAGATAGAACATCAGAGACCCATGTAAGGGGTTCAAAAGATGGTGACCGTCCCCTTTGAATTCGGGAGCGATCGCCACTGTAGGATCAAGAGAGATTTGGGATCATTGGATTGGAGGACAGGTGAATAGGGGTCATCCAATGAAAAGGAAGAAAGGGTTAAGGTCACAACCTTCAGATCCCATGGGAGAGAGAGATCAACGAACAGGAGACATTGCGGGGAAACGAGTTGCATGGGAGATAATTTCCCAAGGCGGTCCCACAATCCAAACCATGGTTTCCCCAAGGGGTTATGTGTTAGCATTAGGAGAATTACAAGGAAAAAAGTGGGTTACTCCAAACCATGGATACATGCACCCGCAAATTGAAAGGCATGCAGTGATGTGACAGGTTAGAGATCGAACATCAAAACTCCAAATAGCTGAAGTAGCTAGGGACCGCCGATCCATAAGAGGACACACATCAACTGGTTGTGTTCTCTAGGTGAAATCACTCTGGGAAAGAGCGAGCGAGGAGAAGTTGAGAGTTAAAATTCTCGAAGCCCGGAGAGATGGAGACCTGAAGTAAATGTCGATTGTCGGATCATCCGAAGTAGATCCTGACCGTCAATCTCCAAGAGGTTACCTGTTAGCATATTAGTAACTCCAGAGGAATTAGTTCGAGAGGTTTTTAGTTGAGATTTGAGACTCCAAGAGCTCGGAAAGCCGGAGAGGCGAAGTAAATCTCGACCGTCCGATCATACGAGAGGGTATCAACCATTGATCTGTCGAGAGCTATGCTTCACCAGATCCATGGCTTCGGATAAAAGCCAGTGGGGCCAGATAAGTTTTGAAATTTGAGATTTCTGAAGTTCAGAGACTCGAAGAAGTCGTAGCCGTCAGATTAAGTAGGACATGCGGTGTAGATCCATGGACTTCAGGTGAAGACCTGAAGTGAATCTTAGTCATCTGATCGAGGAGGACACATGATGACAGATTGTCCAGTTTGGGAATGTGAAGTTCAGGATAATTTGAAGTGTGCTAGCATGGAAACTCCTGAAGTCTCGATGTCCAAAGAGCCAAAGTGATGGGGCAAAATGACGTCACCAAGAGGTGATGTGGACCCTGGAATTTCTGAAGTGATGTGGCTTGTGGATGTCACCTGGGATGACATGCACACATGGAATGTGTGCCACATGTCAGTAAGTTTTGAGCATTTAGATTATTGAAAGGTCAGGTAGAATGTGACACATGTCACTCTCTTGATTAGGCCATGTGTTCGCTTCTAGTATTTCATCATGTGGCGATAGATCGTGCAGTTCGAAGACTTAAGAATTTTTCATAATTAAGGAGCTTAAGCACATCAAATCAGGATGTGTATTGAGGAAATGGAAGAAGGCGAGGGAGCCTCCAGTCATGATAAAGAGGCCGAAGTCTAGAATACCAGAGCTGGTAATGCAGAGACAGAGTCGAATGGATGCAAGGGAAAAGGAGAGCAGGAAACGTTACTAGAAATGGTAAGAAGCCTGAGGATGGAAGTGAAGATATACAAAGCAGACAACTAGAGAGTGATGAGAGAGAAAAGTCATATAAATGCTCGAGTGTTGTAGATCTTAAATCAAATACAGAGACAAAGGAAGAAGGGATCAAACTCAAGACAAGAGGAAGAAGGCAGGTGCCATGAAAGAAGGTATGATCATGGAAGAGATGGTTATTCCAAAAGTGCTAGCAGACATCATGGAAACCACTCACCTCCTTTCTCAGAAAGAAATTTTTATGCATCGGAAGATCCCGTAAGTAGTCCAGAGGTGTCTCATGTCAGAAACCAAAGAAGGAAACAAGAGATAGATAGTTTTCAAGGAGAGCTGAGGAAGCTCAAGCCACCTTACTTTGATGGTGAAAGAGAAAGGGAATATTATGTTGAAGCATGGTTGCTTGAAATCAAGAGATATCTTCAGTTGCATAACTATTCATCAAACCTGGAAGCCAGGATTGCCACTTACCATTTACACGGGAAGGCTGCAATGTGGTGGGACCAACTGAAGCAAGTGGAGCATGTTAATGAAAGTAGGATCACTTGGAATTAGTTCAAGAAGTGCTTCCAGAAGGAGTACCTCTCAGAGCATTTCTATGACAAGAAAATGTAGGAGTTCTTTGAACTTAGGTTGGGAAGCATGAATATGGCCGAGTACGAGAAGAAGTTCTTGGGATTGTTAAAGAATGTCAGGTTCATTGGTGATGAGAAAGTTAATATACAAAGATTTATAAGTGGACTTCCAACCTTTTATAAGGAAAAGATCAAATATGATGAACCCAAGACCTTGACTGAAGCTATCAGGAAGGATAAATACCTGTATGAGCAAGGTCAGGGAAGAGAATCCCTGCAAAAATATTGGAAGGACAAGAAGAATGTGAATTTCGATCAAAGGAGGAAAACATTCAAACTTCCCTTCAATAGGAATGATCCTAATAGAAATCATCAATATCATTATGCTAAGGGGGATTTCAAGAAAGAAGATTCGTTGGGAAGAAGGGGAAGACCACCAATCCAATGCTGGGGATGCAAGGAATATCAACTGTACAAGGAATTCCCACACATAAAGGATAGAGTGAAGACTGTGCACAACATCCAAGAGGCTACAACAGTCGAAGATATGGGAAGAATCTATGCAGCTTTAGATGATCGACAAGCATAGTACTAGTCCACAATGATCAAGGTGGAAGGTAAGATCATAAATCAACTTGTTTCTATTTTGATTGATTCAAGAGAAAGTGATTTCTACATTGATCCTAATATACTGGATAGATTACATTTGGAGAAAAGTAAACTTGGAAAAGCAAGTTTGGTTCAGTTATCCACTGGGACCAAAAGAAGAATCTATGATATGGTCAGAAGTTGTTCCATAAGTCTTAATGGCATGGATACTAGTATTGATCTAAATATCATACCATTTGGGTCTTATGATATTTTGATTGGAATGGATTGGTTGGACAAGGATCATGATGTCCTAGATTTTCATAACAAGACATTTACATGTCTTGATGGAAATGGAAAATAGATCACTGTGAAAGGAGTTCCAAGACCCATCTCTATAAGGGAGATTTCAGCCTTACAACTAAAAAGATGTTTTAGGAAAATATTTCAATTGTATCCAGCTCATGTGCAAGAGCCGGATAATACAAAAGGGCCAAGCCTTAAAGATTTATCGGTACTACAAGAATTTGAAGATGTATTCCAAGAAATACTCGGGTTGCCACCAAGAAGGGAGATGGATTTATCAATTGATTTAGTGCCAGGAGCTGCCCCGGACTCAAAAACACCTTACAGAATGAGCACACCAGAGTTAAAAGAATTACAAATGCAGTTGGAGGAATTGTTGAATAAAGGGTACATACATCCAAGTGTTTCACCTTGGGGATCACCAGTACTTGTTTTCAAGAAGAAGGATGGAACCTTGAGGTTGTGTATTGAATTCCGACAAATGAACAAGTACACTATAAATAACAAGTATCCTCTACCCCGAATTGATAACCTCTTTGATCAGCTAAGAGGAGCAAACATATTTTCAAAGATTGACCTGAGGGAAGGATACCATTAGGTAAGAATCAAGGAAGAAGACATTCATAAGATAGCCTTTAGGACCAGGTATGGGCATTACGAATTTGTAGTGGTTCCATTTGGACTGACCAATGCACCAACTGTACTCATGTGCTTAATGAATGAAATATTTAATAATTATTTGGATAAGGTTGTCATAGTATTCCTGGATGACATACTTATCTATTCTAAGTCTAAAGAGGAGAATGAACATCACTTAAGACTGGTATTGCAAGTTCTGAGAGAACATCGGTTATATGCCAAGTTGAGTAAGTGTTATTTTTATAAAAAAAAATCCATTACTTGGGATACATTATTTCAGAGTAGGACATAGCAGTAGATCCAGAGAATATTGAAGCCATTAGAGGATGGCCAACACCTAGAAATGTATCAGACGTTAGATATTTTACGGAATTAGTTGGCTACTACAAAAGGTTCATAGTAGGGTTCTCTAAGATTTCTCATCCCATCACTTATTTGCAAAAGAAGGGAACTCAATTTGAATGGACACTCAAGTGTGAAAAGAATTTTAATCTGTTGAAGGAATTACTTACTAGTGCACCTGTGTTAAAGATTTCCGACCCAAATAAAATTTTTGTGGTATGTACACACACATGTAAGGAAGGAGTTGGGGGATTCCTCACACAAAATGGACTTGTCATTGGATATGAGTCCATAAAGCTTAAGTAACATGAGAGGAACTATGCCACCCATGACTTGGAACTTGCTGCCATTGTTCATGCCTTGAGGATGTGGAGGCATTATCTCATGGGGAAGAAATTCGAATTAAGGATAGTCCACATTGGCCTGAAGTATCTTTTTGAACAACCAACCTTGAATTCCAGGAAAACAAGATGGATGGAATTTTTAAGTTAATATGACTTCGACATCAAGCATATCAAGGGAAAGGATAATAAAGTTGTTGATGCACTTAGTATAAGAGTTCATATCATGCATGCTACTGCTATCAGTATGCATCCGTTAGACTTGAAGAGCATAATTTTGGATAGACTTGTTATAGACCACCATTACCTACAGGTAAAGGAAAACTTATAGCAAGGATATGTACAACAAAAAATAAAGGAGTATGAGATAAATGAAGACGAACTACTCATGCATAAAAATAGAGTCTATGTTCCTAGTTCTGGAGAACTGAGGAATTTGGTACTGAAGGAGATGCATGATGTTCCTTATGTTGGACATCCTGGTTACCAAAAAACGATTACAGCAGTAAGAAACCAGTTCTTTTAGCCAGGAATGAAGAAGGATGTTTTTGATTACATCTCTTGATGTATGAAATGTCAGAAGGTGAAGGATGAGCATAGGCACCCAACGAGGTTGTTGCAGCCATTGCCAATTCCAGAGAAGAAATGGGAAGTCATCACCATGGATTTCATCACATGATTACCCAAAATAAATAAGGAACATGATTCAATCATGGTGGTGGTTGAAAAATTAACAAAGGATGCTCATTTTGTGCCTGTGAAGACAACGCATACAACGACTAATATTGCAGAAATTTTCATGAAGGAAATTGCTAGGTTGCATGGGATACCTAGGACACTTGTCTCAGAAATAGATACAAATTTTACCTCCAATTTATGGAGGGGATTGTCTAAATGATTTGGCACAAATATAAACTTTAGTACAACATATCATCCCCAGATATATGGGAAAATAGAGAGAGTCAATCGAATAATTGAAGACATGCTGAGAATGTATGTGATGGATAAGCCATCTAAGTGGGAAGATTACTTACACTTCGTTGAGTTTGAATATAATAATGGGTATCAAGATTCATTAAGAATGATCCCATTTGAAGCCTTGTATGGTAGGAAATGTGATACTCTAGTAAGATGGGATGATCCAACAGATAGAGTGGTACTTGGGCCAGAGTTGCTCAAGGACATGGAAGACCAGGTGGTCAAGATCAAGCAGAATTTAAAGGTGGCTCAGGATAAAATTTTTTTTTATGTAGACAAGAACATGACAACTAGAGAGTTTAAAGTAGGGGAGCATGTACTTTAGAAAGTGAAGCCCAAGAAAAGCTCTTTGAAATTGGGTAACTGTACAAAGTTGGAAGTCAGATTTTGTGGTCCATTTGAAATATTGAGCAGAATAGGGCCAGTTGCTTACATGCTTGCATTTCCTTCTTCCATGAATGGGCATAATGTATTTCATGTCTCTTTACTAAAACAATATGTACATGATCCTAACCATGTTATTGATTGACATCTGATTCAAGTAGAGACATAGGGAGATTTTTTAGGTTTAGCTAGTGCGGGTATTGGACAAAAAAGTCAAAATGCTCCGCAATCGAGTTATAGAGTTGATAAAAGTTCAATGTACTTGATACGGTCCTAAAGATGATACCTAGGAGCATGAAGATTCCATGCAGGCAGAGTACCTGCATCTTTTTGAATAAATTTGAGATTTTGATCTCTATTTTGTATATGCACTGAGGATAGTGCCAAAATAAGGGGGAGGGGATGTAACACCCCAGGTTTTGAACCCCCATTGTAAATAATGTATTGTTACAATGCTGAGAGGCCAGAGTTCCAAACAATTATTAAGAGGCTAGTGTGCCCAATACATGTAATGTTTTTATCATTATTAATAATAAATACATGGCTAGCTGTTAGACGGACAAGGACTAGAGTTATAGGGGGATATGGTTCCACAAGAGAGGGGGCTTGAGGGGATAAGTGTTTATTCCTATTCTAATTACCCCTTTTTGTCTAAGGGAGGGGATCCGTTACATGAGATTCTTGGGGAAGGCTAGGAGGTTCTTGATTTCCCCATGAAGTTACTTAAACATGCCTCTGGTCTAATGGGTGGGTTGGTTATTGGCTCGTTCTCTCCTTCACTTCTACATTTGCACCATTCTATCCCTCACACACTGTCATGCATGCATCTCCATGCACCCACTTACCTGTTCATTGATCCATCCGTCATCTGTGTCTTGGCACGGGAAAAAGGAGCCGAGATGCTAAAGATTAGCCACAGGATAGTTGGATGTATTGGTCACTGGTGTGATCCAGCCGTGACCTGAGGTTGCATGTCTGAGATGTGTTGGCCTATGTCCAACGTTTCTCATAGCTGCGAGTCCTGAGAGTTCCAAAATTGAGATTCTGGACCAGTTGTGCTGGAGCCCAAATTAAGGACAAGGAATGCCTGAGGGACTGCATGGTAGAGAAGGGTGGAGGTCCATTCTCTTGGGTGGTGCAAGATGGGTAGAATATAGCTAGCTTCTTTGATTGTTGTGAGATATGGGAAGCCTATGAGAAATTGGGTGCTGACTGGTTTGGGAAGCCATGTAACACTCTAGAACCATCCTTGTGGATTCATAGCCCTGACTCGGGGGTGACGCTCCTGTTAAGATTTGGAACAATAGTGTCTATGGTTGGGTGGAAGGTCCTTGGTCTGCAGCTAGTTGGTGTCATCTTTCATAAATATAAGTGCTCTCTGTTATGGTATCATTTAAAAGTATATGAATGTATTTCCAATGTGTATATTTAATTATCATTTAATTGAATCTTTAGACTATGCATGCTTGCTAGATATTGTTGTGCATGTCGTTAAAGTCTTTTCTTTTATGCATCCTGAAATTTTAAAAAGGTATCGGTAATATAAAGAAGTCCAAGGGCGGGCTTGAAGGTAGCGTACCTCGGCTTGTGGGTGGCTGGGTATGTTACAATTTTCCTTAATTTCAGATTGTTTGATTGAATTCTGTAGATCATATAAAGACGTCCATGGTTATGTGTTGTTTGTAGGTTGTATGAGTTGTTTAATTGTAGTATTGTGTCGTTTTCCTTCTTAGCTATAAATCGTCCCACAAGATACTAATTTAGATATTTTTAATGAAGTCTTGATTAATTACTTTGGTTCTGATAACTTAGACAGAGCATTAGTTTAGACAAAGCATTAGTTTAGACAGAGCATTAACTTAGACAGAGCATTAGTGTAGAAAAAGCATTAGTTTAAGATTGGTTTATTTGTAAGTTTTGATAGATTAGTTCTTTTAAGTTTTGATAGCTTTAATTAAGATAGATTTAATTGCCATTTTAATTATTCTTTGTAGGTCTATTTTGTTTATTGATTTTGCTATAGAATGATAGGATATAAATAGATTTTGGATTATGATTTCTAAAAGCATTTTGGTTAATTTCGAAATATTATTTTTAATGATAGAATTAGTTCAGTTTAGATCATGAAATCTCACTTATGAATTTGAATTCTAATTTCTAGTTGACATTGATCAATAATTAGAAGTTTCCACAGAGTGAATTAGAATTAGGACTTTTAATCATGAGTTCATGAGTTTATATATATTTTTTTGTAGTAAATTTGAATAAGAGTGCTTTTAATTGTTGATGATTCATGTATAAAGTTTAGAGATCACATGGATTCCATAAATACTTAGTGTTGCTTCTATGATGGAAAAACTTTCCTTAGATTGCCTTATTCATACTTTCCATTTCTTTGTAGAAGTCAACATTGAATTAATTCCTCTTGAATTGTCATTAATAGTCATATGCCATCATGATGTTATTCGACACCAAAGACACAATCATCACCTTTGAAAACTTTCTTTCCTTTTATTGCAAGCTAGAAATAGTTTTGGTCAATTGGAATTTGATTACAATCATAAGACTTTTACTTTTGATTAAGTAGATTAAAATTAATTCTTCACAAAATAGAAATAGTTATGAGTTCTTTTTAAGAATAGAGTTCACTTGTCAAAATAGTTTTGATAGATTAGTTGTTTACTTGCTTACTTGCTCAGAGATAGATAGATCAAATAACTCATAAATAGCTTACTTGTTGTTGCTTACTTAAAAAGAGATTGAATATATTAACTAGCTTTAAAATATATTGCTATTTTCTTATTTAAAAATAGGCCATAAATTCATTGTTCGAAGTTGCTTAGGGTAAATAGTTCATAATTCTAGAATTGGTTAAAGCTCATAAATTGAAGGTTTCTTTAGATAGAATTTGTTAATTAACTAAAATTGAAAAATGACCTCTTTAGAAAGTAGATTGATAAAGTGTTGATCCCTAGGGTAGATCATCTCCTTAGCTAGACAATCCTTCCTGCCTTGGCTCATATCCGCAACTCTAAGTTTACTTACCCCGAGTTGACAATTTAATTGAGGGAATTAGTGCATATAGAATACCCATCATGTAGAGGATATGAAAGAAAGGTACAGTTGGAATTTTAAAAAATGTTGTTTCCTTATAGTTTTGACACTACTAACTATTTTAATATTCATCATTATAATTGTTTTCACTGAAATAAATGGTCTTTCACAGGTGAGGAAATATCTTGTAATGTGGGAATATGGAGGACACTATCATGTAGAAAGTGTAGATGTAAAGATATGACCCTTTGATTGTAGCATTGATGCAGGAGCATCGCTCCATCTCAGCATGCACTAACTAATTAACACGCGTGGTGCACATTCAAGGAAGGAGAGGTGTCTCCCTCTCATTTTTTCCTCGCGAATCCAAGACGTGATCCAGGAATTAATTGGAGTTAAGCTGGAAAATCCAAATCATGATTTTTCACAAGCTGGAGATAAGGTCACCATTAATAGGCTGACGAGAAAGTGGATCTGCGTCCAGTTTGGAGAAGAATTGCCATCATTGTAATTTGGACTTTCGATAGGAATTTAGGATGGTGATTTGACACCATTTGTCAACTTGCGAGGGAAGCGCATTTGAGCCCCTCTTGTATAAATATTTGTATTGTAAGAAAATTAGAGGTTAGTTAGGCAGGTTGGATAGGAGGAGGTTGATGAGAGCCGAGACTCAGTTGCAGTTCAGACTCCACCATTGTAATTTGGCATTCCATCATTAATAGAAAATGACAGTTTTTCCTGCTTTACATTTCTGTTCAATGGGAGTTGTGGTTTTGATGTCTTTCACAGTTTTTTGAATTGTATATGAATGCTAGAAATCATTTGCAGGGATAGAGATACAGTTTTCTATCCGCGAGTGTGTTGATTTAAGTCTGGTTCTCTAGGCTAAGTGTAAGAAGTGCACGATAGAGAGAGGAAACTTTGTAATTTGATGCAAGGAGTGCGTTTCTAAACTTAGTGGAGTTAGAAGAGAAGCTGTCAGGAGGGAACACCATATTTATTCACTGACTTAGGGAGAAATTTCAAGGTGGTTAAGTCCCTTGAAAAGAAATATGGTGTGGGTGAAAACAAGGTCCAAAGTTACTGAACACTCTTGAATAATTTTCCAGTAGGGTATCGATCTTGCATGAGAATACCCAAGAACAACACAGTTGAAGGTGTTGGAGGATCCCATAATTTCTGAACATTCTGGTGAAGGAAGGATTTGCAAGAAGTGCAACGACAAAGGAAAGGATATGCCTTAAACCTTTCCATAAGGTTGAGGGAGAAGCCATCGAAAAATTGATCCAAGTGCAAGGAGTGCACCTAAGGTGTTGTGAGTTCACCTTATAAGCTTAGGAGGAAGGGAAAGAAGCTACCAAAAGGGCATGAGAAGCTCACAGAGGAACTTGGAACCTTGGAGGTTTTCAAGACGAGAAAAGTCACAAGAGAGTTGCACAGATTTATGGAAGGAGTGCAGAAAGCCTTCGAGAATAGCCTAAGTCTTGAAGGGGGGACTGCGCTAAGTTTTAAGAGGAGTGAAGGACTTGTGGGAGTTTTGAAGAGGAGAAATCACCCATCTTCTAAGAAAGGACATGTGGCAAAAGATCGAGAGGTTTGGGAGAAGGAACTTCGAATGGTTTGTCGAGAGCAAGCAAGAGTCTTCGTGAGGTTGTGAAGAGAGAATTAAATCCAGGCCATTAGATCTAGAAGACACATGGTAGAGGGTCATGTATTTTGGAGGAGGAGCCCTTTGTAAGAAGTCAGGAAGAAGAAGATTCAAGAGGAGATAGGACTCACGAGGTCTAAACTTGCGATTCGATCATAGCCATTGATCGCGGGATGAACGTGGACCGTAGATATGGTCTCGAAGATTTCTCCGATTTAGAAATCGAGGAAAGGGGAAAGCAACTCGTGAAAGTCCCAAAGTGAGGGGTTACAAAGGGAGTTGGCCCATGGCTATAGTCTGTGGTCACATCGAAGAGGGAAGCCTAGCACAGAGAGCTAGCAATGCTGGCGTCAAAGTTGAAAAGTGGTGAGGAGAGGGTCCGCAGGTGCCACATCGTGGGTGCCGAGGAAGTGAAAAAGGGATTGTGTCAAGTTGAAAATGGTTCCATAAGGATCTTGACTAACCATTCTATTCGATGACTTGAACGATCCTATAGTGGGAGTTCGTGCAGCCCCGTTAAGGAGAAGGAGAGGTGGGTTTTGTGCCAGGGTGGTATCAGAGCTCAGTTTCGTTTGTAGATTTCAAGAGGAGGAGAAGATGAGGATGCTCTCAATTGTAGAGTGAGAAGTAGACATTATAGGAGGGAAAGTAGAACATGAAGATGTCCACTGACTTTCATAAGCATGGGTGAGGAGAAGTCCACTCGCAGAAGAGAAAGATGGATATGGACAAGGATCTCAGTAAAATCCAAGCACAGATGGGGAGGCTTTCATTTAAGATGCAGTGGGAATCAAAGGTACACTAGATGTATGAATGGACTTTGAAGAGGATATTCAGATGGACTATTCAAAATATGTTGGCCAGAAAGTAGCAATAGGTGTTAAAGAGGTGGATGAGACATGTTGAAAACCTCAGTCATAATGGAAAGAGATCTGGCAAGTGTCTTGCAAATTGCTAGGTGGGAAATGAGAAGGGATCAATGGATAGCGTAAACTACCAGGTGGGAAGAGGATACATACCATATTTCCAGGTGGGCAAGGGAGAAGAGATGATCTCAGTTGAGAGTTCATTGGCAGATGGGGAGGCAGAAGAGAAACCTCACTCATATGGAGATTCACGCAGAACTGTGAGCGGCATGAATGAAGATGATGACATGTTAGAAACTTTGATCACAACAATGGAGGAGGATCAAAGGGACATTCTGATCATTGGAGGAGTTGAGATATTCCTACCAAGCGGCCAAGGAGAGGCTAGCACATATTTTTCATATGAGACAGGGAGACAAAATGAATAGACTATCAAGTAGGAGAAGGAACATATATTGATGTCTATCCCAATAGAAGAAAAAGAGCATTCAACATAATTGATCGACGTTTTCAGCCAGGAAGTTGAATAAGAGATGACTGTAGCACTATGTTCTATAGCAAAGGAAGAAGCAGACAACATAGACTTTGTTGATTTGTGTGAATAATTTGAAGCTCTTGAGAGGAGAGTGTAAATGAAAGGCATGCATATCCAACAAGCTAAGTTGGAAGTCGATGAAGGACCACTCCATCATGAGGAGAAGTTGAAGGAAGCTGGAATGGGAACAACCGAAGGAATGGTAAGAGCAAATCTATTAGGAGAGGTGGCAGCTGAGCAACAGTGTAGTGACAAGGAGCCTGGAAGAATGAATATTGCAGTAGAGTGTCAAGCTAAGGCCACAAAGGAAGAAGATGTCTTGGGAAGTCAGGGTGATTTTCCCATTGACAAGGAGTGAGTGCAGCGAGCTAGATTGCAATAGAAGAACCAGCTAATGGAGAAGTTGGACAAGGTGATCAGGGAGATAAGGAAGCTAATGTTGGAGTCGATAGAGGAATTGGTCAGCAAGAGGAATATGGATGACAAAAAACTTGCACAAGTAGCAGGGATGATGCAAGAGTAACAATGGCGAAGCAGAGGCGCCGAGAGACAGCTGCAGGAGAAAGTTTGGGATCCATGTGGATTTTAGCCACATTGGAAGATCATGAGCAGGAGATCATGATTTTTTCCGTTGTGGAGTATGATGCAAGAGAATCGCTCCATCTCAGCATGTGTTAGCTAACTAACACACGTGGTGCACATTCAAGGAAGGAGAGGCACTACCCTCTCATTTTTTCCTCGAGAATCCAAGACGTGATCCAGGAATTAATTGGAGACAAGTTTGAAGTGCCAAATCATGCTTTTTCACAAGCTGGATATAAGGTCGACATTAATAGGATGACGATAAAGTGGATCTGTGTCTGATTTGGAGCAGAATTTCCATCATTGTAATTTGTCCTTTCGATAGGAATTAGGGATGGTGATTTGACACCATTTTTCATCTTGCGAGGGAATCTCATTTGAGACCTTCTTGTATAAATCTTTGTATTGTAAGAAAATTAGAGGTTAGTTAGGCAGGTTGTATAGGAGGAGGTTGATGAGGGTCAAAACTCAGTTGCAACTCAGACTCCAACATTGTAATTTGGCATTCCACCATTAATAGAAAATGACAGTTGTTCCTGTTTTACATTTCTGTTCAATGGGATTTGTGGTTTGGATGTCTTTTACATATTTTTGAATTGTAGATGAATGCTAGAAATCATCTACAGGGATGGAGATACAATTTTCTATCTATGAGTGTGTTGAGTTAATTCTGGTTCTCTAGGCTAAGTGCAAGGAGTGCGCGACAGACAGAGGAAAATCTGTAAGCCAACGTAAGGAGTGTGTGTTTGAACTCAGTCGTGTCAGAAGAGAAGTTGCCAGGAGGGAACACCAGATTTATTCATTGACTCAGGGAGAAATTTCAAGGTAGTTAAGTCCCTTGAAAAGAAAGACTGTGTGGGAGAAAACAAAGTCTAGAGTTACTGAAAACTCTGGAATAGTTTTCCAGGACGGCATTGATCTTGCATGAGAATACCTAGGAACAACATGGTTGAAGGTGTTGGAGGATCCTTGAATTGTTGAACATTCTGGTGAAGGAAGGATTTGTAAGGAGTGAAACGACAAAGGAAAGGGGATGCCTTAAACCTTTCCATAAGGCTGACAATGAAGCCATCGAAAAAGTGAGCCAAGTGTAAGGAGTACACCTAAGGTGCTGTGATTTCACCTTATAATCTCAATAGGAAGGGAGAGAAGCTACTAGGACGGCATGAGAAGCTCACAGAGTAACTTGGAACCTTGGAGGTTTTCAAGGCGAGCAAAGTCGCAAGAGAGTTGCAAATATTTCTACAAGGAGTGCAGAAATCCTTCGAGAACAACCTAAGTCTCAAAGGGGGGATTCGGCTAAGTGTGAAAAGGAGTCAAGGACTTGCAGAAGTCCCGAAGAGGAGAAATCACGTATCGTCGAAGAAAGGATAGGTGGCAGAAGATCTAGAGGTTCAGGAGTAGGGACTTCGGAAGGTTTGTCGGGAGAAAGAAAGAGTCTTCGTGAGGTTGCGAAGAGAGAATTAAATCCAGGTCGTTAGATATGGAAGACACGTGGAAAAGAGTCACGTATTTCGGAGGAGGATCCCTTCAGAAGGAGTCGTGAAGAAGCATAGTCGAGAGGAGACAGGACTCGCGAGGTCTGAACTTGCGATTCGATCACAGCCATTGGTCGCGGGAGGAATGTGGACTGTAGATATGGTCCCAAGAGTTCGCTGATTTAGAAATCGGGGAAAGGTGAAAGCATCTCGTGAAAGACTTGAAGTGCGGGGTCGTGAAGGGAGTTGGCCCACGGCTATAGTCTGTGGTCACATCGAAGAGAGAAGCCTAGCACAGAGACCTAGAAGCACTGACATCGAAGTTGAAAAGCGCTATGGAGAGGGTTTTTAGGTGCCACATCGTGGGTGCCGAGGAAGTGAAAAAGGGAATGTTTCAAGTTGAAAACAGTTCCATCAGAAGACCGACAAACCATTCGGTTCGACGACTTGAACAATCCAAGACTGGGAGGTCATGCAACCCCATTAAGGAGAAGGAGGTGTGGGGTTTGCGCCAGGAATCATGGTTTATTTCAAGAAATTTAGTTGAGCAAGCTCAAAAGATAAGATTATTATTGAAGGGAATCTACAATACGTTGGGAAAATCGAAGAAATTATTGAGTTGGATTACCGCTCTTTTAAATGTTGTATTTTTAAGTGTAGATTGTAGGACACGAAGACATGATACCCACATTGGATTTTTTTCTATAGATTCCTCAAGGTTCCCACAAAAGGATAAGGAGCCTTATGTTCTACCAATTCATTGTGAGAATGTATTTATTTAACTCAAATAAGAAGCAATATTGATAATTAATATATTAACTCATTGTTTATTGTGATAATATGTATGTGTTTATTAATCAATAAAATTGTTATAACATATGTATGTCGTTCATGTGCAAGTATTTTTCTATGAAGATATTTTGGACCCAAAAAGAATATTTGTCATACATTATGATCCAATATTAAGGCATGTATTTGACGATGCATCAATGGATACTAATAAAAAAAATGATGTCCAACAAAATGAGAGAGAGGGATTAGAGAACAATATTGAGGAAATTGACATCCATGATGATGTTGAATATGGTTATGTTCAAGCACAACAAGACAAATATCCAGAGTTAGATGATGTTATGGAAGAAAACAATAGGGATGATATTGAAAATGATGATCCAAATACATATAATAACAATATAGATGGTCTACAGTCAAATTTCAATGATGGTGAAGATGATGCAAGTCAAGATGATGCAAGTCAAGATGAGGATGATGATAATATTAAATACTTGGAAGAACATATGAACATTAACAATGATACATTGGATGACATTGTTGCATGAAATAATGTTAATGACCAAGACTTCTAAATTTTTAGAATTATTTGTAATCCATGTTTTAGAAATGTAGATTCTTATGTCCCAAACATTGAAATGCTTCAATATTATTTGTGTTGATACAAATTACCTATTGAAATATCCT
>ML854444.1:9435-28929 GCA_009831015.1 Picea engelmannii | reverse complement strand
TGGTTATTTTTAAACCATATATAATATTCTTTAAGCCCATTTAAAAATGGATGAATCCCTCTAAAGTGGATCAAAGAGATATTTGGGATATTGTTTGGGATATGGTTGTAAACCATATATTTGTAAATCCCATAAAATTTTGAGTGCATTTAAGTATGAATTTGGCTCTTTTGTTATTTAAGAAATGACATTTTTCCAATATAAGGGGGAATTTTTGTAAAGGCTATTGAGCCTTTTTGAGAGCATAGTAGATTTGTTTATGGAGATCATGTATGCAACAAATTAGAGAGCTTTTGCATCAAATTTCAAGCTTCTTATTGATGTAATGATAATTTGGAGATAACAATAAAGGGGTCATCACTCAAAGCGAAAACCACATACATAGCCATCGTTGGGTGAACTCCGTTAAAAATCGTGTCTATTTTTCTCTTGTTTATTTCTCCTGTTATTCTCCTTATTCTACAATTTCTTTTCTTCTTTAAATTTTGCACTTCATAATTGTTATTCCGCAACAATTTGTAAAGTTTATGTGTTTCTCATTCTTATTGATCTAGTCCATAAAGTACATCAACTTAACTTGCAAAGTTTCTCAGTAAAACCTTCTCACATTCATATCAAATTTTAGGTATCAGAGCATTTTGAAGGTTTGACAGGAATTGAAAGCATTGGATGCTCACCAGAGCCAAACTCAAGCGAGGAGAAGGCCAATTCGAGGATTTTACTCTAGAGATTCAAAGGAGACCTCGTAAACAAGAGATGTCTTCACCGAAGAAGTTAGGTTCTTATGCATCTAAGGACGATTTTTGCAAGGTTTTTCAATTGGTGAAATCCATGGTAGAGAAACTTTACCAGGAAAGAGGACAACAAAGAATTCCAAGAATTCCAAAGGTTGAAGAAGGTGAATCTTCAATAAGAGAAGAAGGAGGAGTTGGAGGCGGTGGACCTTCAGAGCCTTCTTCCCCTTCTGTTACACATTATTTTCATCACCCCTATGACCGTTAATGATGTAAACCTATCCTTTGTGTTTAAAAGGAACAATGGCCTTAATCTCTGAAGAAGGATGAAGATGAATTTTCCCAGAAAGATGAAAATGATATTTTCCTTTGTAAATACCTTATAAAAAGGGATCGTCGCACCTTGCTTATTGTTAATTTTCATTGGCCTGCGACGTCATTGCACTTTGCTCAGTACTAAGGGTGTGACGATTTTCCGTACAAAGGAACAAGAGAATCTTCTTGATCCTTCTAGAAGAGAAGCTTCGAAGGTGAGTTGGCCTCCGATCGATTTGGATTTGAGTCGCATCCCTGATCTCATGGGATCATCCTAACCTCCTCACTCTATATTTTTTAGTGTATAAAAATAGAAGAGTTCTCCTGGGAAAATCTAGTTGGCTAGTGCTTAATTATAAAGTTCTTGAGTTTTGTAACTTGGAGATTTTGGAGCTTGCATGTTGGCTTTGAGCTTTGCTTTGTCAAGATAGATTGTTGATCTCAGAATTCGTGGAGCAGAAGTGTGTGGGAAGCAAGGAACTGTTGGAAGAAACCTGACAACATCAAGGCATTTGGTAATATCTTTCTTCCACATTCTTTAATACAGTGATATATTTCTTTCCCATAAAATTGGTCTTATTTTATTGTATGGCTCCTTGATCACATACGTAGGATTTTTTGAGTATATGTTGTTGATTTCACTTCACTAGCTTGTGTCTTTTTACAGGTTCAACACCCCATAAGCCTTGGAACGGAGTGAGGATGGCACTAGCGAGGACAAACAACATTTAAAAGGTATGCCATTTATCTCTTGTTAGTTAGTATGTTGGATAATTAAAACTTAGGGAAAGTTTTATATTATGTCTTGTTTTGTTCTAGTTTCGGGGTGAAACTAGGGAGATCTGTTTGTGTCCGCACTTACCGATTTGTCCGATAACACCTTCATACTTGTCATATAAAAGTGAAGCAAGTGTACATTCCTCCAAGGATAAACAACCTAAAAAAACTCATCATTCTTCTGATATGCATTTATTAAAGCTTGATGTAAAATTTGAATTACCCACTTATGATGGTGAATTAAATGCAGAAAAGATAGATAACTGGGTTAGACAACTTGAAATCTATTGCAGGATACAAAGGATTGTTGATGATGAAACAATTATCCAACTTTCTAGTCTCAAATTTGGAGGCACAACTCTCATATGGTGGATAAGCAAAACTAAAGATGATCTCATGAAAAGTGGTAAAATTATTTCTTCTTGGAATAATTTTGTAACTACATTAAGAAGACAATTTTATCCCTTAGCTTACATGGAACAAGCTATGATGGATTGTCAATAATTAAGGCAAAGAAAAGGTCAGAGTGTACAAGAGTATACTCAATAATTTTGTAAGAAAGCATTGATATTGGGTATTCCTTTATATACACAAGAAACACTTCTTAAATATATTGGTGGTTTGCACTCTTATCTCAAGCATACTATTATTATGTTAAATCCTTCTAACTTTGATGAAGTGTGTGTACAAGCCATCCACAATGAATCAGGGAAAAGGAATGTTGGTGATAGTTTTTCTACAGATGGCTTACGAGGAAAGGATTCAAGTAGAGGAAAAGGGAAAGAGAAGAAGACACCCACATCAAAGAAGGAGAAGCCTACTTGTAAGCATTACAAGAAGGAAGACCATGATGAAGATCATTGTTGGATCTTGCACCCTGAGTTGAAGCCAAAGAAGTATGTCAATCAACGGATAAAGAATACCATAGCTACAACAGTTCAAGAGGACCTGGGATCAGACTTAGGTGATGAGACTAAAATTGTAGTTATGGGAATCCGAGGTATAACTTATGTTGCAAGTACTAGCCCTTCTAATTCAGATGTTGTAAATGATGAGTGCAAAAGGAATGAACGTTTCCACATAAGGGTCATAAAAAATCATGTTAAAGTTGATACTCTTGTAGATAGTGGATCGAAAGCCAATCTAATCAGTGAAGAGGTTGTAAAGAATTTGGGACTTGAAACTAAGCCACATCCTAGACCATATCCATTGGGATGGATATGTGGCGATAATAATTTGCAAGTAACTAAACAATGTAAAATTAAGTTTGCAATCATTTCTAAGTATGTTGATGAAGTAGAGATTGATATAGTGCCATTGGAAATATGTGGAATTGTAATAGTAATCCCATACCTTTATGATATAAAATCCATCTTCTACAGGGAGGAAAATAAAAATTTCTTCAAGAAAGATGGAATTAAGTACATTGTTCGTGCTCGTCGCATGAAAATTGACAAGTCTTTTGCAAATACAAGGCAGTTAAAAAGAATGGTAAATGCAAGCAAGAGTTTAACACTTATGTTTGTAACAAATAAAAAAGAAAGTGATGCTAATAAGGAAAAGTTTAAGTATATTTCTAACAATCATGAAGTGTCACAAGAAATACAACATGAGGTTTATATGCATTGATTGGTTACTGTTCCTGCTCAGAAGACAAAGCATGTTTTTTCATTCTCATTTGCATATTCAGTATTGTTGCTTAGTTTGTTGCTAGTCAGTGGTGTATGGATGGTAATTGCGACAAAGAATGTAAATGATTGTGCAATAGATGGGATGATTACTTTGATGAACAATACTATCACAGTTTTCATGTTTGTTGCGATTAGTCAGGTGATTATTGTCCAAGTAGAAAGGATGGATGATACATGACAAGTGGGGAGGTAGTACCCTCACTTCCTTGCTGAGTAAAACCAAACTTTGGGTGGTCCAAAAGCTTCCATTGGGGAGGTGTGATCCAGGAGTATCTTGAAATGCTCAAAAATAAAAGTTCCCCAATTCTTAAGAAAACTACACCATCACGAAGTGCTCGTCGCAAGATTTTTGGCGATGTAAATGGATCGTAAATCCGACATTGTATGACGAAGTTATGATGTTCTGAAGTTCTACACAAACAAGGAAAATGTCAACAGTCAAAGGGTGACATGGCATGCTCGGAGACTGACATATGGCAACTGAAAAAGTGGTGATGTGGCATACATAATTGGAAGAGTTGACAATTGGTAGGTTTTGGTTGGTGCGCTTGGCAGGTTTTCGATTGGTCCATTTGGAAGGTTTTGATGATGGCACGTGGGATAATCCCATGATGACATGTGGACCAATCCAGTGGTGCCACATGGAACTCTGGGATTGTTCAAGTTGATAGTGGTCAAATTTTTTTTGTCTATCCACCAGGCACAAGACTCGACCTCATGACCTCCTAGGTCCGAAACTCGTGCCCAACCAATCAGCCTACCATGATCCTTGGTAAATAATGTAGAATGTTTTATTGATAAAGTTAAGGTTCATGATCATTGACACATAAAAAGGGGCCAAGGAGGTTCGATCCTACTACCTCCTCAGGCGCTTATATCTTGTGGAATATGCACTAGCCAAAAGACCAAGGCCATGGCTTGTGAAGTCCAATAAATGATAATCTATTTTCCATTAAAAAATGGATATCATATGCTTTTAAAAAGCGACACGAATCTCATATGGAAGTGGGTTATGATATTTAGTTATTATATGGTTATTTTTAAACCATATATAATATTCTTTAAGCCCATTTAAAAAGGGATGAATCCCTCTAAAGTGGATCAAAGAGATATTTGAGATATTTTGGGATGTTTTTTGGGATATGGTTGTAAACCATATATTTGTAAATCCCATAAAATTTCGAGTGCATTTAAGTGTGAATTTGACTCTTTTTCTATTTAAGCAATGAAATTTTTCCAATGTAAGGGGAAATTTTTGTAAAGGCTATTAAGCCTCTTTGAGAGCAAAGCAGATTTGTTTATGGAGATCATGTATGCAACAAATTAGAGAGCTTTTGCAGCAGATTGCAAGCTTCTTATTGATGTAATGAGCATTTGGAGACAGAAATAAAGTGGTCACCACTAGAAGCGAGACCCAGAGACATAGCCATCATTGGGTGAACTCCGTTAACAATTGTGTCTATTTCTCTCTTGTTTATTTCTATTGTTGTTCTCCTTATTATGCAATTTCTATTCTTCTTTAAATTCTTCACTTCATAATTAGCATAAAAAACTTTCACTGTATGAGAGGCAGACTATACAGAAAGTATGCTAGCATGGAAAAAACAGGCTTTAACGGTTTTTACACAACAAACAAGTGAATATGGAATGTGTAGTGAGAGAAACTGCAATAGATTTTGCGTAGCGAAGAATGCTACATAGAGCTTGCGTGGCGAGGGAGCCTACACATGATTTGCATAGTGAGGAAACTAGTTTGCATGGTAGAGGATTCTTGGAGCTTGCTCGAGAGGACATGGATGATTCATAGGTCGATGATGCATGTAAATGGACAAAAGGTGGCAACGATGCATGCATGAGTTGATAGGGAGATATTTTGAAAGGGAAAGTACTCATTTTAGGTGATGAGACTTCCCAACCTGTTTCAAGTAACTTGCGCAACGCGTTTGCACAACGTGCACATGTTTTATGTTGCCAAGGTACAAATGACATGATATGTGATCATTACCCTTGTTGCTAACTTCATCATATGTGATGATGATCATTGATATCCTTTGAAGTGACCTTCCCTCCTATACTTACAACTCGACTTTGACATACCACTTCCCACCTTGTGAAATTATTTCAAACTAAAAAACCAAGGACCTTTACAAACCCTTTCATGTGATAGACATCCTATACACCTTTTAAAAATTTCATGCCTTTCATGATGTGTAATGATGTGTCATGAAATTCACACAAAACCATTTGACTCGGACTTATAACTTGAATATCTTTTATTTGATCAATGACCTAAGGAATTTGAATAATCTTATAAGACAAAAAACACACACACAGACACACACACACACAGTGTGACTCAATTAGGAATGCCTTGGTCTCCCTAAGACCAAGGCATGACTTTGTAAACTCTGAACAAACTTCCAACTTTACCTCAAAAATAAAGATGCTAACATTTCGCTCCAATGGGGATGCTATCCTCCCTGTGAGGTAGAAAAGAATAGTAGACCAGGCGCCTTATCCATTGGGATGATCCCATTCCCTCTAACCAACTCATTTTGCAACTGAATCCAAACTGCAAACTGGAGCTTGAAGTTATTTTACCCTGCTAACTATAAACTGAATGTTGAAACTAAATTAAAAACTATTGAAGAATGATCAACTATGAGCTTATTGGCACACAATCCTAGTCTAATCTGCTGAAGACAAATTCTGAATCAAATAATATTGAAATTCCAATGCAACCAGTCATGTAGTTGCTCAGCTAACATGACTGCCTGACTATGCTTCAACAAGGTCAAAATTGGAACATGTAACAACAAAGGCAACCAATGATACTTTTGTTTCTCATGGTGAAGACATGGCTGCAAATTTAAGCTGAGAAATCTTTCCAAATATTCAGCTACAAGATCATAGAAAACATGGTTGCCAAAGTTTTTTTGTTGATCCCCAATATCAAAGGGAAAAGGTAGTCATGTGTCATTTTTCTTCTGCCGAAATAAAACTTCACAAGGAAGACTCTGAAATGAAGGAATTTTGGGTATTTTCTGATCTTCTAAAGCTTTGACCTCTCCCTCAATATCTTTGGCAAATTCATCCAAAAATTGAATCTTGGCCTCTGAGCTACATTTATATGATTTTAAATAAGAAGACAAAAATGCAGGAAAGTTTTCATCACCCTCATCATCAATACACATATTGTTCCATTCTCTAAAACCTTGAATGGAAGGATATTTTGCCACAAACTCTACCTCCATCCATGTTTCCAAAAAGACAACCCAAAAAGTTGTAATAGTTCTGATAGATATAACAAGAAAATTTTCATCCCAACTCCTACACTTCCCTTGGAATGAATCATAAAAAAGTCTGATGAAAACATCTTCATGCTTGACTCTAAGCAACTCAGTAAAGTTACGAAAGTTTGAGATATGATTCAAAGTCAAACTCGGATCATCTCCACTAAATTTCATACCATTTCTTATACAATATTCATCCTTGGGTAAAGGATTTGAGAAACAATAAATCCATGAAAAGTTGAAACATGCATACCTTGAAACAATGGTAGAAACATATGAGTTGTTCATCAAATCCAGTGGAGTCACTAGTACCTTCTTCAAGCTTTAAAACCTTCAGACAGTGGAGCCGCCATTGATATTTTGTCATCTGGATACAATTGATAATGGAGTCACTAGGTGGATGATTTTCAGCCTCCTTGTGTCTGACAACTGTCCACCATCAACAATCAGATCTAATATTTGTCGTTTCTCCCAGGGAAAGTTTATCTTTTGTTCCCCAGCATCGGTGCCAAAATGTTAACACTAAGAAAATTGTTTGGCTGAAGAAACAACTTACAAAGGTAACCACAAAACCACTTTAGAACTGGACACTAGCCTATTTAGTTCAGAGAGGGATCTCTCTTGTCACTTAGTCTCTAATAGATAGGTTTTCCTTGCTAGATCGATGGCTAGGTTTTGATGATTTCAAAGAGTTTTATAGATTTTTTCTGGAAAGAAGGAGAAGAATTTGTTTGGAAATGGAGTCAACCTTTGAAAACGAATGAAAACAATGACTGGTAGGTGGAACTATTCAAAGAAACAAAGGCTAAGTAGGTGATGAACTTTCAGTTTTTAAATTTGTTGTGTAGAGTGAAAGAAGAATGAAACATATAACAAAATCAGAGCACCATGAAATATGAATTCTGATAAGTTAAGAAAGAAACACAAAGTTTAAATCGTTTGAATCTAAAGTACCATTAAGATGAATTTCAGACCCTTTAATCTCCAATTTAAACACATGAAATATAGATGAAGAATAAGAAAACAAGATGTACACACAAAGACTAGAGCACAGAATTGAGGCCACCACCATTAGAAACTTTGTCTTGAAAATATTTGGACTTTTGCATTTGTATTTCATTCAGATTCAAAAAACATTTACAATATCAAGCAAAATGTCCTTGCTTCTTCCAACTCGCCCCCTCTTTACATCAAAAGTAATAAAATATATAAGATCCTATTGCCACACTAGGCTACTAGGAGTTGAACTAATTCCACCTATAATCATGGATCTAGTTACATCAAAGGAGAACAACTCCTAAACAAGTTACTATAAATAGTAAACTCGATTTTGATCATATTAAATGTAAAAAAAAAAATCTTATACAATCATATATCTTGAGAAAAATTCGAATATGATGTTGTAATGAGTCATCAGGTGCATCTGGAGACCATTTTGAGGCATTCTATGTGTTGTTGGGTAACTTTGCCACCTTTGTGTAGCAAACTGTAGCTAACGTTGTGTAAGTGCTACCTACAGCGTTTGCGTAGCGCATTGAGTTTTCTTGAAACTTGTGCAATCTTTTGGTGGAAACAAATTGCTAGAGACCTGTACTTACTTCAGAACCTGAATACCCATCACCTCTTGCTGACGTTTCTAACCATGTGTTCTTACAGTACTTGGATACCGAGAACTCGCTACGTAAGTGTTGTGCATGACAATTTCCTAGACAACACTGCAATTGTGGCTTAAGAGGTGTTTTTAGGCTGTCATCCTTCTCTGAATTAGAGGTACAGGGAGTGAAAAAAAAAATTCATAACATATATCGAATCTAATAACATCCTCACTCCTCTCCATCATCATATATTTTGCACTTTCTCATAGTGAACACAACTTCTAGAACAAACTCAAAATCTAAGATGACCCTTTTCGCCAAAAAGACAAAATTATGAGGCTTCTTCATTCATATCTCTGCTATCTCATTAAGAAGGTCCAACTTACCTTTTCCCTATTCATAAATTTTGACTTGTAACCTCAAGGACCTATTTTTCTTTCTCAGTGACAAATTCTACCTCTTCAAATTCTAAATTTGCTTTGATGAGCGTGCAATTTTCTTCAATTTTAATTGGGAATTCAAGAGTGCTTCACATGCATTTGTGATGGTTGGTCCACATTCTTGGAAATGTCTCTGAATCCTTTGTTATAATGACCTGTTCTCTTCCCCGAGCTAAATAATTAGGTCTTGAGCCTCCCTTAACTGTTTATTTAGCCACTTCACAGTTTTTTCTCCTTCTGTAGGTGAAGTATGAGGTTTTTCACCTGCTGCAACCTGACCCTGTGCCTATGAAATATTCTTCCTAGCTGAGGATCTTGTCAGAGGAGTTGTAGGATAGGCTAAAACTGTGGTCTTAAGGATTTGTATGACTTCCTTCCCCTTTGACATTTCATTATTGGAATCTATCTTGATTTGTGGTGTTTGTTCCTCAGAAACCTTCTTAGCTAGCTTCATTTTCAATTCTCTGCTCTCTTGGTAGAATTGAGCTATGACATGTTGATCCTCCTTGAGTTGTTGTTGCATATCCCTAATCTCTGAATATTTCTCCCTTGACTTCACTTGGTCTTCATCCATCTCCCGAGCTGCAGATTTAACAAAATATGTCTGCACTATGGGTGTGGGAAGCCTTCTAGTAGTCGACCTTGTGGTTGGTCTACTGGGTTTTTGTGTCCCCTTTGGCTCATCAGTGAACTATAGCCTCCTACCCTTCTTCAGAACTGGATGGCTTGGTGAAGGGATCTCAATTTATTTTCCTTTTCCCTTTTCTGCAACACTTCTCTCTTTTCCACCTAAGTTGTTAGAGGTTGATATTTCAACAGACAAGGGGGTATCTCCTTTGTGGTCCAAGGGGATATTGGTTGAGGATAAGAAGGAATCCCAGTCCCTGTTCCATTTTCTAAGATCCTCAACCACTAGTAGCTTCACCAAGGAAAAGTGAAACCATCTACTCTTAAGTTGGTCAGCCCTGGCTTGGACTTTATCTGCCATTTTACCTAAGCTTCTATACAGGTAAAAAGGTACGTTTAGGGGGCTCTTTCCTGTGAAATGCATGAGGAGTCTTACATGGTACTGATGTAACTTGTCAAACCTACCCTCACAAATGAAATACCTTTGGATTACCCTCAACGACTTCTCATAGGGATCCAAAACAAACTCCCTGGGAATAGTGGCACCAATCTTTTTCTTTCTATACTTAGGCTTGAGGAAATCAATGCAAAACACAGGGTCAAGAGTAATACCTTTAAATCATTTTCGCCTTGTATTGGAATCTTTGTTGCAGCTGATAGTGTCTCCTCTGATACTGGGAAAATGACCTCAACAATGGTTGTCTATACACCATTAAAGTTCAGGGAAAACTCCTTTGTCAGTTGCATGTTATACCCTTGGATATTTTCATAAAACCTCATGCACCCGGCCTACTCAAAAGACACTCTTAATGTAGGGTCTGAGTTTACCAAAGTCAAATTTTGTGGCTCATACCTCAACACATTGCCTCCCCTGTACTTCTTCTTCTCCTGTGTTGTCATAGCTCTGTGGATTTTTTCCAAGATGAAATCGAAACTATTACAGGCAGAGAGGTCTTCAAAACTCAGCATGCAACTTGCACAACAAATTAGGAGGGATAGGGTTTGCTCGAATTACCATAAAAAACTTTCACTGTATGAGAGGAAGACTGTAGAGAAAGTATGCTAGCATGGACAGAATGGGATTTAATGGTTTTAACACAACAAACAAGTGAATATGGAATGCATAGCGAGAGCAACTGCAACCGATTTTGCATAGCGAAGAATGCTACACAGAGTTTGTGTAGTGAGGGAGCTTGCACAGGATTTACGTAGCGAGGAAATTGGTTTGCGTAGCAGAGGATTATTGGATCTTTCTCGAGAGGAAATGGTTGATTAACAAGTCGAGGATGCATGCAAATGGACAAAATGTGGCGAAAATACATGCATGATTTGATATGGAGATATTTTGAAAGGGAAAGTACCCGTTTTAGGTGATGAGACTTCCCAACCTGTTTCAAGTAACTTCCGCAGTGTGTTTGCACATCACGCACATGTTTTCAGTTGCCAAGGTATAAATGACATGATATGTGATCATTACCCTTTTTGCTGACTTCATAATATGTGATGATGATCATTGATATCCTTTGAAATGACCTTCCCTCCTATACTTACGACTTGACTTTGACATACCACTTCCCACCTTGTGAAATTATTTCAAACTAAAAAACCAAGCAACTTTACAAACCCTTTCATGTGATAGACATCCTATATACCTTTTAAAAATTTCATGGCTTTCATGATGTGTAATGATGTATCATGAAATTCACAAAAGACCATTTGACTCAGACTTATAACTTGACTCTCTTTTGACATGCATCTTATCTTTTATTTGATCAATGACCTAAGGACTTTGAATCATATTATGAGACAAAACACACACACACACACTGTCACTCAATTAGAAATTCCTTGGTCTTCCTAAGACCAAGGCATGACTTTGTAAACTTTGAACAAACATCCAACTTTACCTTAAAAATAAATATGCTAACAGGTATCATAGCAAGATTTTGGGAAGAGTAGGAAGAATTTTTATAAGAAACCCTAGGCACTCAAAATTTCCTCTATGTAATCTTCAAGCAACACATACATTCCTCCACAGTGAAGTTGCAATTACTTTTGTCTCTACTATTTGTGATCAATTTGAACACATTGATTTGTTGATTTGATAAGCTATTTTTGCTTCAAATAAAGGGGTGTGTTTTGGAATGTTTGTGATCTACCATCTCTGAGAAGGAGAAAGAACAATCAACCTCTACAATAGTTGACCAACAATATCATTGTGAAGCTATAGTAGTCCAATACTATAGAATATAAGGTATAGTTCAATCTATTTGACAAGTAATTTACATCGGATTGATCTCACTCAATAAATCAAAGATCCATTGTTATCTTTCTCAACACTTAGGACATGAATGCATGGTGGGATATTATTCCACAATATTGTAAGAAGTAATTTGCTACAATCTTGCAAGAAGTATCAATTCTGTAAGAATCTATCTATTGCAATCCTATAAAGAGAGATCTCTTGACAAATTTCCATTTTGAGAAGTAATCTGCCACAAAGCGATCCATCACTCTAGTAATTGTCCTTCAAAAATATTTCTCATATGCAATATATCTCAATGCATTCAAATCCAATGGTGACCAAGACTCTATTATTAGGAAACTCAATGAGAAACTAATGGCTAAATTTGTGGTGACTTGTGAAAAGGTAAAAAAAAATGTTTTTTTCTTTCCTTTAAGAAAATTTGACTTTAACATCTCATGTTATTTGGAAATGGGATCTTAGTTGAAAGATTTTTTGACATCATGAGTGATTTTGCTAATGGGTAATGATGGTTTGAGATAAAATAATGGATATAAAATTTTGATTGAAAAGCAAAGTGTGATTGGATTTTTTATCAGACATTGAAAAAAAGGGCTAGTGGGATGTAATTTTTTTATCATTAATTTGATCGAAAAGGAGCTTCGAGACCTCCTAAAACATTGAAAAGTTTGAAAGAAGATCAACTTGTTTATAAAGAAAAATAGTGGAATGATATTGTGAAAAGTTGTTCCACAATTTTTGTATATTGTAACTTATAATGGATACAAGTGTGTCAAAGATTTTTATGCCTGATTCACAACTTATCCATGGTGACAACTACTCAACATAGAAAAAAAAGGTGAAAACTCATCTTGACTTTGAATAGTTATGGGGAGTTGTGAATGACACAATTACTAAGCATGCAACCAATGTTGATCGGTAGTCAAAGTTTGACAAGGCTAGTAAAAAATCTTAGTTGATTATCATGTTTGGGGTGTTGGATGAGGTCCAACCTCATATCCATGAATCAATCATTAGCAAATGTGATTGGGACAAACATATCACTATTTACGAGGAAAATAATCAATATTATGACCCAAACCTCTACCTCAGGGAGCAGGGGGGTTGTGATTCTCATTATGCATGTTGACGATCTAGTAATCACTCGTAGCTCAATGAAGATGATTTATTCCACAAAGAATGATATTAAGTGATAATTCAACATGACATATTTGGAGTTAATATAATATCGTCTTGGTTTGGAGGTATGGAAAAAGGGACATAAAATTTTTGTATCTCAAATGAAGTATGCCAAAACTATGATCGATAAATTTTGGATGATGGATTGTAAGATGATTGCAACATCCATGGAAACAAGAATTTAGTTGTATTGTTGTGATCCATCATCATAGGTAAATTCCACTCTCTATCTTTAGTTAATCAAGATTCTTATTTACCTAACCTATACTAGGCCATGTATCAATTATTATGTTATGTATCTTTCACAGTTCACTCAGGAGCTAAAGCAAAGTCACTAGAAAGTAGAAAAGTGAATATTGAGATACATTTAGGGTAAAATAAAATATGTCCTAGAATACAAGAAGAATGGTCAGTTCTTCTTGACATGATACATAGACTTAGATCATGGAGGTTTTATTGATGACAGGAAATTCACCTCTATTGTTTTTTTGTTTTTTCGATATGGTCCTATATCATGGGGGGGAGAGAAGCATAAATTTGTTTCTCTATCTTCCATTGAGGTAGAATATTGTGTAACAAGAGGAGCTATCCACAAAATTATATGGATATGTCACATACTTGCAAGACTGGGAGTACCATAGAAACAATTGATGATCCTATATTTCAATAATCATGGTGTTCTACAACTTGTTCGAAATACAATGTTTCATGAGTGCAAAAAACACATCGAGGTTTAGTGTCATTTCATATGTGAAGATGTTCAACAACCCATGATTCATCTCTAGTTTTTCCCCACTCAAGATCAATGTGCATATATCTTCAACAAGTCACTTTCACATGAGAAGTTTGAGGCATTCCAAGATTCTCTCTCTTGCACTCTTAAGACTATGATTTAATTAAGGGGGGGAATGCTAGCGTACTTAGTAAATCATCTATGTGAATAAACTATTCTAAGTGAGGTTGTTGGGTTGTAAAAAACTCACATGTGCAATAGATGATGATCATTTTATTAGAGTCTTAAGACAGTTTATAGATCCCATTATTTAGGAACTAAGTTAAGTAAACTCTCCCATATATATTTGTTGAAATGTTGGCCAATACTTAGAGGGGGGGGTGTGAATTAATATTGTTTTTTTTTTAATATTTTTAATAATAATTAATTATTAAACTTATCAATCGCAACAATTGATCAACAAGAATGCACTAAAAATAAAGATTAAATATAACAATTACAAAAAGTACAAGTTACAATGTGTAGGAGACACCAATCTCTCCTCTTTTGAGCACCAACTCAAGGAGACACCAATCCCTTATTTTAGAGCACCAACTCTAGGAAGCACCAACTCCTTGTTTTCAAGCAACAACTTGAGGAAGCACCAAATCCATTGTTTTCAAGCACCAACTTGAGTGTAACAACCGAATTTGATTATTTATTTATCATAGTTGTTAATGCAAATTTAATTAATTATTAAAATAAATTAAATGAGCCTTTTTATTATTTTATTATTAAAAAGGTAGGTGAAATAATTAATAAGGGGATAAGGTTGTTGGGGAATTAATGAGGGGATAAGGAAGTTGGGGAAATGAATGAGGGGGAGGGATTCGAGAGAGGAGGATCATGAAGAGGGGAGAGGACTTGGAGAGGGGTCTTTTTTGTTTTGAGATAAATTGGGGAAGAAGGAGGCAAGGAATACATTATGAAAGAGAGAGGAAGAAGGTGGAAATTGAAAGAACATATTGTTTTGGGGATATTTTACAGGGACATTGTTGTTGCTGGGAACTTTGGGCTTGGGGGCCAGAAAAACGCAAGGATTCCTGGAGCTAGGGAGTTAGAGAGGCTATTCCTAGTTGGTTGGGAGGTTAATATTCAGTTGGGCAGGTTGGGAAATCTCAAGGACAAGTGAACCAGGGGATAAATCAACCAAACTACATGTCGATGTATGTATTTTATTATGGTTTTGTTGTTATTATGTTGTTTACCACTTTATTCTTGATATAAAGAAAACCATAAACTAAATTGCAGTTATTTCAGTAGGAGATAACAATATATATATATATATATATATATATATATATATATATATATATATATTATTGAGGCCCTGAAATAAGTAGGCCTTACAAATGGTATCAGAGCCTGGTTTCAAAACTAAAACCTAGGACTTACCCACCTATATATATATATATATATTATTGAGGCCCTGAAATAAGTAGGCCTTACAAATGGTATCAGAGCCTGGTTTCAAAACTAAAACCTAGGACTTACCCACCTACAACCCTGGAAAACACAACCTGCACCTTGGACATGTAGCTACTCTTTATTTACAACCCTTAATTAAACCATAAATAACCCATAAATGACCCTGGAACCCTAAGGAATCTACCCAAAAAAGTATTGGAGAAGAGGGTGAGTGCACCAGGGAAAAGACCTTGCCATTCCTCTTCCAATCCCATGTCCATATGTTCCTTGTTCCATTGTTCCAACCCCTTTACCTGTAAACATCCTCACTTGCAAAAGAATATGAGGAAATAATTATATGAGGAAATAATTATAAGGGTTAGATGTAATAACAAAAAAAAATGCAATAATATATACAAAAAAATGCTATAATATAACAAAAAAAAATTATTGGGTCTATTACTCATCGAACCTAATCTACAAGTGAGCTGAGAGAAAGCACCCACATAGATCACCATTTTCAAGGAATGTAGGGTTGTTACAGTAATAACAACTGTAAGCAATATAGATAAAGTTGTTGCGATTAGAGCAAGGATGGGAACTAAGCACGTCGTGGCTTTTCTTTAGAAGATATCTTCAGAATATAATGATATTCTTCTTTTACAATTGATGGACAATGTCACATCAAAAAAATAAAAGCCAAATTGAAGAATGTTAAAGCTTTCAAAACAAAGAATGTAAGGACTTCACAAAATCAATAGAAATAATGGAGGAATTCCAACATTTAGTTGAATTGACTAACAAATCTAATTCTCGGACAACTCTTTTCAATCTTACTACACTATAAAATGCATCTTAAGCTTCAAACCCTAGGCAAATCAGGGAATATAATAAAATCCAGACTACAGAAGCAAGAACCTGCTTCTTAAAATTTGTCGCAACGACTTTAAAGGTTGAAAGTGGAAGCTTGAGGGATTCAAGCCTTTATAGTGGATTTTCTCGGGAAAACAAGACCATGTTACTTAATAACGGTTAGCTTGTTTAGTATCAACTCATCTTGAAACATGAAAAAGACTCTGGATTTTAGCTCAAAGCATCAAAATATGTTTCGAAAATTGAGAATTTCGATAAAGCGGGCCAACGACAAACCTTTTCCTTTATCGAACCTTTTACGATGGAATAGGTTACCACAGGGCAGACTTCAAATCTCCTCTCCTCCTTTAAATTTCCTTAAACACACCACACACCCACAAACACCATTATTATCACCACTAGAACAAGAAGATGACGAGGATAATGCTTCAAAGAGAGTAACAGGACGCCTATCTTCAACAGTAATGGTAGTAATCTGGCAAGCGTAAATCCTTACAAACAGTTGCGGCAGGACTGAGGTGGAGAGTCGAGATTGTTTGGGAGATGAGGTATAAGTTGCAAAACATGGAGGCACCCATGTTGAATTGCAATCACCACCAACAACAACATCGAGCACTTTTCATCGATCCCATTCAATCCATTTCCCCGAGGCTGTTCATGGCTCGAATCCGACCCGTCTCCATTTTTCTCCCGAGAACCCATTTCCCCAAACAACATTCTCGCTTGTCAACACCTAGATCATTTTCATATTCATTTCTTGGAAGATGACTACAGTCATGGTGAACTGCGCAAGCCCAGAGCCGAATTCAGAAGCTTCTTCTTCTGCATATGCATATGACGAGAGGATTTTTGCCAATTCTGGTGGCTCCGTGTTCACTTTGAGACCCAGTTTTTGGAGAAGAGAGATGAGAGTGTCCCTCACCATGACCATAAACAACGTTGCATGAATGATAAACAAAAAAAAAGTTTGAATCCTCCTTCCCATGCCTCTGGAAATTGTGATAAACCCATCATGCTTTGCTTTGGTCAATACCCACCTGAAAATGTTTCCTTATCCCCCTTGTGTCCAGCCAAAGACTGAGCACCAAGACCGAGAACTGCACCTCCAAGCCCAAGTGTCCAAGCCCAAGCATCAAATACCAAGGGAGGATCCCACAGGGGAGTATATTCTGTGCACAAAGCACTGAGGAGAATACCCACAGGTTTTCCCGCATGGAGCCTAAGTCCACGAAGCCACCAAGGAGATAGCCACGCACTGCCACCCTTCAAACTTCTGGTTCAAGATAAATCATAGGGAGGGCCATGGACACACACTCCAGGAAGGCGACCATGGAGCCAGGGCCGCACCCTCAAAACCCTATGACCAGAGATAAAATTTGAAATGAAAGAAATGGGAGAAAATGAGTCTGAGATGGGGAAACCTAATCTCATTTTGTGTTTTTGCATGGGGACTTGCAGAGAAGGCATGTGGGCCTCCAGGCCACACGTAGCCTAAAATCCTTTGCCCAAGCTACGTGCTCCTTTTCAAAACAATTTTTTTGGGGGTATATATTATTATATTTGTGTTTTAAATTGATTTTTTTAATTAAAATAAATTTTAAAATTTTAAATTAAATTTAATGGTTTTTTTTTATAGGTGATTCTCTTTATTTAAAATAAATTTCAAAATTGTAATAAACATGCTTTCTCCATAATTAAATTGTTTTTTTTTTAATATATTATTTTTTTATATTTATTAAATTACAAATTTGTTTTAATTTTATTTTCTATATAGAAAATTATAAAGTTTTAGATATTTTTTTAATTATTATTTAATGGAGTTAAAATTCTTTTGAATTCATTAACTTATTAAAAAATGCATTTTTTGGGGAAAAAGAAATTATTGCTATTTATTAATGTTATTAAGGGGATTGTGATTAATTTTTAGTTAATTGATTATAAAACGTCATTAAATAAATGATTGATTAATCAATTATAAGGCATATAAGGATATAAGGATTAGAAGATGGGGTTTACTACATGTTCATGAGATAGCTAAGGGTAATTGATGAGTAACCCACAATGCTAGCATAGCTAGGAAGGAGAGAGAGCTAGCAGCTTACCCCGATGAAGTCACCAAGCTTAGAGGCTTTTGACCCCGACCTTTAGCCACTTACCTTATAGGAGTAATGCTTGTTTACAGATAAGTATAAAGAACTTACGCCTAAACCTATGTTTGCAAGTATAGGTTTGAGCAAATGTGAAATTCCTTAAACTCTCCTCTGACAAACATTTGGTTTGATGCAGATTCAATTTTTCAAGATGGTTAGGAATCGGGGAAATCGAGGCCGAGGGGCATCGTCGCAAGGACCACCAACGTCGGTGCTACCACTACCATCGTTTGAATTAGCTCTCATTTTTTGCTCCTTAGAGGATATTAATGAGACATTAAAGGGACGCCAGTCAGCAGATGTCGAAGTGGAACCCCCACCATCTGGAGTGGGTAACCCTGAAGCATCAAGGGACTCAGAGGGATGGCCTCCACCAGGGGACATCACCAAAGAACTGCAGAAAATCAAACTCCCATAGTTTGTTGGGGGTCGTGCAAGTGAAAACGGAGAGGCATGGTTGGAAGGAATGATGCGATGTTTCGCCTTAAGAGACTATGTTTCCACATCAAAGATGAAGATAGAGATCTTTCAGTTGAGGGAATGTTCCTTGAATTGGTGGGGTAATCTGGAGAGGAAGTTGCACCTTACCCCAGACACCGTCTCATGGTATCTTTTTAAGAAAAGGGTCCGGAGGAAATATTTTCCTGCTTTCTATGAGGAACAATAGGTAGGAGCATTTCATGCTCTAGTTTAGAGAAACATGACTGTGGAAGAGTACGAGATCAAGTTCATGGAGTTAGTAAAATATGCCTCGTACATGGATATCAATCAACGAAAAGAAGAATGTTTTGTGTATGGGTTAAACTCTGAGATAAGGGCCATGGTACAGATGTGGAAACCATCGTCAGTAGCTCAAGCAGTTGAAAATTCTCTTTATATGGAGGACATATGAGCTTAAATGGAGGTATGAGATCAACCATTCCATAACATCCTGGATTTGTGGGAAGGCCCTTAGGACTTTCTCTAGTGGAGGAAGCTCTAGGCCACCTCCTTATGGCAATAGAGTCGCACCTAGAGCAGTTGCAACATGTATTTCAGTGACAACGAGTGCAACATCTCACTCATCGCCAACGACACAGGAAGGTCCACAACCTTCTCAGAGAGTAGCAAGTAGGGACAGGGGATCCATTGGAAGTAAATCCTTTTAGAGGCCTTCACAAGGAAGCACCCAAGTTCCACCCCGAGTTACTTGATGGGGATGTGGAGGACCTCATTACCAGCATGATTGTCCAGAGTGTTAGGATATTTAGACACTTAGGAGTTAGTTAAGATCTACTTGGTCTAATATGTCATTAGGTAAAAGTGTGTTTCTTTAGTATGCATTAGTATGCATTTGTAGTTAGGAAATCCGACGGTCACGATATGTTCCCGACAT
>WSFP011385213.1:0-28929 GCA_009831015.1 Picea engelmannii | reverse complement strand
AGGATATTTCAATAGGTAATTTGTATCAACACAAATAATATTGAAGCATTTCAATGTTTGGGACATAAGAATCTACATTTCTAAAACATGGATTACAAATAATTCTAAAAATTTAGAAGTCTTGGTCATTAACATTATTTCATGCAACAATGTCATCCAATGTATCATTGTTAATGTTCATATGTTCTTCCAAGTATTTAATATTATCATCATCCTCATCTTGACTTGCATCATCTTGACTTGCATCATCTTCACCATCATTGAAATTTGACTGTAGACCATCTATATTGTTATTATATGTATTTGGATCATCATTTTCAATATCATCCCTATTGTTTTCTTCCATAACATCATCTAACTCTGGATATTTGTCTTGTTGTGCTTGAACATAACCATATTCAACATCATCATGGATGTCAATTTCCTCAATATTGTTCTCTAATCCCTCTCTCTCATTTTGTTGGACATCATTTTTTTTATTAGTATCCATTGATGCATCGTCAAATACATGCCTTAATATTGGATCATAATGTATGACAAATATTCTTTTTGGGTCCAAAATATCTTCATAGAAAAATACTTGCACATGAACGACATACATATGTTATAACAATTTTATTGATTAATAAACACATACATATTATCACAATAAACAATGAGTTAATATATTAATTATCAATATTGCTTCTTATTTGAGTTAAATAAATACATTCTCACAATGAATTGGTAGAACATAAGGCTCCTTATCCTTTTGTGGGAACCTTGAGGAATCTATAGAAAAAAATCCAATGTGGGTATCATGTCTTCGTGTCCTACAATCTACACTTAAAAATACAACATTTAAAAGAGCGGTAATCCAACTCAATAATTTCTTCGATTTTCCCAACGTATTGTAGATTCCCTTCAATAATAATCTTATCTTTTGAGCTTGCTCAACTAAATTTCTTGAAATAAACCATGATTCCTGGCGCAAACCCCACACCTCCTTCTCCTTAATGGGGTTGCATGACCTCCCAGTCTTGGATTGTTCAAGTCGTCGAACCGAATGGTTTGTCGGTCTTCTGATGGAACTGTTTTCAACTTGAAACATTCCCTTTTTCACTTCCTCGGCACCCACGATGTGGCACCTAAAAACCCTCTCCATAGCGCTTTTCAACTTCGATGTCAGTGCTTCTAGGTCTCTGTGCTAGGCTTCTCTCTTCGATGTGACCACAGACTATAGCCGTGGGCCAACTCCCTTCACGACCCCGCACTTCAAGTCTTTCACGAGATGCTTTCACCTTTCCCCGATTTCTAAATCAGCGAACTCTTGGGACCATATCTACAGTCCACATTCCTCCCGCGACCAATGGCTGTGATCGAATCGCAAGTTCAGACCTCGCGAGTCCTGTCTCCTCTCGACTATGCTTCTTCACGACTCCTTCTGAAGGGATCCTCCTCCGAAATACGTGACTCTTTTCCACGTGTCTTCCATATCTAACGACCTGGATTTAATTCTCTCTTCGCAACCTCACGAAGACTCTTTCTTTCTCCCGACAAACCTTCCGAAGTCCCTACTCCTGAACCTCTAGATCTTCTGCCACCTATCCTTTCTTCGACGATACGTGATTTCTCCTCTTCGGGACTTCTGCAAGTCCTTGACTCCTTTTCACACTTAGCCGAATCCCCCCTTTGAGACTTAGGTTGTTCTCGAAGGATTTCTGCACTCCTTGTAGAAATATTTGCAACTCTCTTGCGACTTTGCTCGCCTTGAAAACCTCCAAGGTTCCAAGTTACTCTGTGAGCTTCTCATGCCGTCCTAGTAGCTTCTCTCCCTTCCTATTGAGATTATAAGGTGAAATCACAGCACCTTAGGTGTACTCCTTACACTTGGCTCACTTTTTCGATGGCTTCATTGTCAGCCTTATGGAAAGGTTTAAGGCATCCCCTTTCCTTTGTCGTTTCACTCCTTACAAATCCTTCCTTCACCAGAATGTTCAACAATTCAAGGATCCTCCAACACCTTCAACCATGTTGTTCCTAGGTATTCTCATGCAAGATCAATGCCGTCCTGGAAAACTATTCCAGAGTTTTCAGTAACTCTAGACTTTGTTTTCTCCCACACAGTCTTTCTTTTCAAGGGACTTAACTACCTTGAAATTTCTCCCTGAGTCAATGAATAAATCTGGTGTTCCCTCCTGGCAACTTCTCTTCTGACACGACTGAGTTCAAACACACACTCCTTACGTTGGCTTACAGATTTTCCTCTGTCTGTCGCGCACTCCTTGCACTTAGCCTAGAGAACCAGAATTAACTCAACACACTCATAGATAGAAAATTGTATCTCCATCCCTGTAGATGATTTCTAGCATTCATCTACAATTCAAAAATATGTAAAAGACATCCAAACCACAAATCCCATTGAACAGAAATGTAAAACAGGAACAACTGTCATTTTCTATTAATGGTGGAATGCCAAATTACAATGTTGGAGTCTGAGTTGCAACTGAGTTTTGACCCTCATCAACCTCCTCCTATACAACCTGCCTAACTAACCTCTAATTTTCTTACAATACAAAGATTTATACAAGAAGGTCTCAAATGAGATTCCCTCGCAAGATGAAAAATGGTGTCAAATCACCATCCCTAATTCCTATCGAAAGGACAAATTACAATGATGGAAATTCTGCTCCAAATCAGACACAGATCCACTTTATCGTCATCCTATTAATGTCGACCTTATATCCAGCTTGTGAAAAAGCATGATTTGGCACTTCAAACTTGTCTCCAATTAATTCCTGGATCACGTCTTGGATTCTCGAGGAAAAAATGAGAGGGTAGTGCCTCTCCTTCCTTGAATGTGCACCACGTGTGTTAGTTAGCTAACACATGCTGAGATGGAGCGATTCTCTTGCATCATACTCCACAACGGAAAAAATCATGATCTCCTGCTCATGATCTTCCAATGTGGCTAAAATCCACATGGATCCCAAACTTTCTCCTGCAGCTGTCTCTCGGCGCCTCTGCTTCGCCATTGTTACTCTTGCATCATCCCTGCTACTTGTGCAAGTTTTTTGTCATCCATATTCCTCTTGCTGACCAATTCCTCTATCGACTCCAACATTAGCTTCCTTATCTCCCTGATCACCTTGTCCAACTTCTCCATTAGCTGGTTCTTCTATTGCAATCTAGCTCGCTGCACTCACTCCTTGTCAATGGGAAAATCACCCTGACTTCCCAAGACATCTTCTTCCTTTGTGGCCTTAGCTTGACACTCTACTGCAATATTCATTCTTCCAGGCTCCTTGTCACTACACTGTTGCTCAGCTGCCACCTCTCCTAATAGATTTGCTCTTACCATTCCTTCGGTTGTTCCCATTCCAGCTTCCTTCAACTTCTCCTCATGATGGAGTGGTCCTTCATCGACTTCCAACTTAGCTTGTTGGATATGCATGCCTTTCATTTACACTCTCCTCTCAAGAGCTTCAAATTATTCACACAAATCAACAAAGTCTATGTTGTCTGCTTCTTCCTTTGCTATAGAACATAGTGCTACAGTCATCTCTTATTCAACTTCCTGGCTGAAAACGTCGATCAATTATGTTGAATGCTCTTTTTCTTCTATTGGGATAGACATCAATATATGTTCCTTCTCCTACTTGATAGTCTATTCATTTTGTCTCCCTGTCTCATATGAAAAATATGTGCTAGCCTCTCCTTGGCCGCTTGGTAGGAATATCTCAACTCCTCCAATGATCAGAATGTCCCTTTGATCCTCCTCCATTGTTGTGATCAAAGTTTCTAACATGTCATCATCTTCATTCATGCCGCTCACAGTTCTGCGTGAATCTCCATATGAGTGAGGTTTCTCTTCTGCCTCCCCATCTGCCAATGAACTCTCAACTGAGATCATCTCTTCTCCCTTGCCCACCTGGAAATATGGTATGTATCCTCTTCCCACCTGGTAGTTTACGCTATCCATTGATCCCTTCTCATTTCCCACCTAGCAATTTGCAAGACACTTGCCAGATCTCTTTCCATTATGACTGAGGTTTTCAACATGTCTCATCCACCTCTTTAACACCTATTGCTACTTTCTGGCCAACATATTTTGAATAGTCCATCTGAATATCCTCTTCAAAGTCCATTCATACATCTAGTGTACCTTTGATTCCCACTGCATCTTAAATGAAAGCCTCCCCATCTGTGCTTGGATTTTACTGAGATCCTTGTCCATATCCATCTTTCTCTTCTGCGAGTGGACTTCTCCTCACCCATGCTTATGAAAGTCAGTGGACATCTTCATGTTCTACTTTCCCTCCTATAATGTCTACTTCTCACTCTACAATTGAGAGCATCCTCATCTTCTCCTCCTCTTGAAATCTACAAACGAAACTGAGCTCTGATACCACCCTGGCACAAAACCCACCTCTCCTTCTCCTTAACGGGGCTGCACGAACTCCCACTATAGGATCGTTCAAGTCATCGAATAGAATGGTTAGTCAAGATCCTTATGGAACCATTTTCAACTTGACACAATCCCTTTTTCACTTCCTCGGCACCCACGATGTGGCACCTGCGGACCCTCTCCTCACCACTTTTCAACTTTGACGCCAGCATTGCTAGCTCTCTGTGCTAGGCTTCCCTCTTCGATGTGACCACAGACTATAGCCATGGGCCAACTCCCTTTGTAACCCCTCACTTTGGGACTTTCACGAGTTGCTTTCCCCTTTCCTCGATTTCTAAATCGGAGAAATCTTCGAGACCATATCTACGGTCCACGTTCATCCCGCGATCAATGGCTATGATCGAATCGCAAGTTTAGACCTCGTGAGTCCTATCTCCTCTTGAATCTTCTTCTTCCTGACTTCTTACAAAGGGCTCCTCCTCCAAAATACATGACCCTCTACCATGTGTCTTCTAGATCTAATGGCCTGGATTTAATTCTCTCTTCACAACCTCACGAAGACTCTTGCTTGCTCTCGACAAACCATTCGAAGTTCCTTCTCCCAAACCTCTCGATCTTTTGCCACATGTCCTTTCTTAGAAGATGGGTGATTTCTCCTCTTCAAAACTCCCACAAGTCCTTCACTCCTCTTAAAACTTAGCGCAGTCCCCCCTTCAAGACTTAGGCTATTCTCGAAGGCTTTCTGCACTCCTTCCATAAATCTGTGCAACTCTCTTGTGACTTTTCTCGTCTTGAAAACCTCCAAGGTTCCAAGTTCCTCTGTGAGCTTCTCATGCCCTTTTGGTAGCTTCTTTCCCTTCCTCCTAAGCTTATAAGGTGAACTCACAACACCTTAGGTGCACTCCTTGCACTTGGATCAATTTTTCGATGGCTTCTCCCTCAACCTTATGGAAAGGTTTAAGGCATATCCTTTCCTTTGTCGTTGCACTTCTTGCAAATCCTTCCTTCACCAGAATGTTCAGAAATTATGGGATCCTCCAACACCTTCAACTGTGTTGTTCTTGGGTATTCTCATGCAAGATCGATACCCTACTGGAAAATTATTCAAGAGTGTTCAGTAACTTTGGACCTTGTTTTCACCCACACCATATTTCTTTTCAAGGGACTTAACCACCTTGAAATTTCTCCCTAAGTCAGTGAATAAATATGGTGTTCCCTCCTGACAGCTTCTCTTCTAACTCCACTAAGTTTAGAAACGCACTCCTTGCATCAAATTACAAAGTTTCCTCTCTCTATCGTGCACTTCTTACACTTAGCCTAGAGAACCAGACTTAAATCAACACACTCGCGGATAGAAAACTGTATCTCTATCCCTGCAAATGATTTCTAGCATTCATATACAATTCAAAAAACTGTGAAAGACATCAAAACCACAACTCCCATTGAACAGAAATGTAAAGCAGGAAAAACTGTCATTTTCTATTAATGATGGAATGCCAAATTACAATGGTGGAGTCTGAACTGCAACTGAGTCTCGGCTCTCATCAACCTCCTCCTATCCAACCTGCCTAACTAACCTCTAATTTTCTTACAATACAAATATTTATACAAGAGGGGCTCAAATGCGCTTCCCTCGCAAGTTGACAAATGGTGTCAAATCACCATCCTAAATTCCTATCGAAAGTCCAAATTACAATGATGGCAATTCTTCTCCAAACTGGACGCAGATCCACTTTCTCGTCAGCCTATTAATGGTGACCTTATCTCCAGCTTGTGAAAAATCATGATTTGGATTTTCCAGCTTAACTCCAATTAATTCCTGGATCACGTCTTGGATTCGCGAGGAAAAAATGAGAGGGAGACACCTCTCCTTCCTTGAATGTGCACCACGCGTGTTAATTAGTTAGTGCATGCTGAGATGGAGCGATGCTCCTGCATCAATGCTACAATCAAAGGGTCATATCTTTACATCTACACTTTCTACATGATAGTGTCCTCCATATTCCCACATTACAAGATATTTCCTCACCTGTGAAAGACCATTTATTTCAGTGAAAACAATTATAATGATGAATATTAAAATAGTTAGTAGTGTCAAAACTATAAGGAAACAACATTTTTTAAAATTCCAACTGTACCTTTCTTTCATATCCTCTACATGATGGGTATTCTATATGCACTAATTCCCTCAATTAAATTGTCAACTCGGGGTAAGTAAACTTAGAGTTGCGGATATGAGCCAAGGCAGGAAGGATTGTCTAGCTAAGGAGATGATCTACCCTAGGGATCAACACTTTATCAATCTACTTTCTAAAGAGGTCATTTTTCAATTTTAGTTAATTAACAAATTCTATCTAAAGAAACCTTCAATTTATGAGCTTTAACCAATTCTAGAATTATGAACTATTTACCCTAAGCAACTTCGAACAATGAATTTATGGCCTATTTTTAAATAAGAAAATAGCAATATATTTTAAAGCTAGTTAATATATTCAATCTCTTTTTAAGTAAGCAACAACAAGTAAGCTATTTATGAGTTATTTGATCTATCTATCTCTGAGCAAGTAAGCAAGTAAACAACTAATCTATCAAAACTATTTTGACAAGTGAACTCTATTCTTAAAAAGAACTCATAACTATTTCTATTTTGTGAAGAATTAATTTTAATCTACTTAATCAAAAGTAAAAGTCTTATGATTGTAATCAAATTCCAATTGACCAAAACTATTTCTAGCTTGCAATAAAAGGAAAGAAAGTTTTCAAAGGTGATGATTGTGTCTTTGGTGTCGAATAACATCATGATGGCATATGACTATTAATGACAATTCAAGAGGAATTAATTCAATGTTGACTTCTACAAAGAAATGGAAAGTATGAATAAGGCAATCTAAGGAAAGTTTTTCCATCATAGAAGCAACACTAAGTATTTATGGAATCCATGTGATCTCTAAACTTTATACATGAATCATCAACAATTAAAAGCACTCTTATTCAAATTTACTACAAAAAAATATATATAAACTCATGAACTCATGATTAAAAGTCCTAATTCTAATTCACTCTGTGGAAACTTCTAATTATTGATCAATGTCAACTAGAAATTAGAATTCAAATTCATAAGTGAGATTTCATGATCTAAACTGAACTAATTCTATCATTAAAAATAATATTTCGAAATTAACCAAAATGCTTTTAGAAATCATAATCCAAAATCTATTTATATCCTATCATTCTATAGCAAAATCAATAAACAAAATAGACCTACAAAGAATAATTAAAATGGCAATTAAATCTATCTTAATTAAAGCTATCAAAACTTAAAAGAACTAATCTATCAAAACTTACAAATAAACCAATCTTAAACTAATGCTTTTTCTACACTAATGCTCTGTCTAAGTTAATGCTCTGTCTAAACTAATGCTTTGTCTAAACTAATGCTCTGTCTAAGTTATCAGAACCAAAGTAATTAATCAAGACTTCATTAAAAATATCTAAATTAGTATCTTGTGGGACGATTTATAGCTAAGAAGGAAAACGACACAATACTACAATTAAACAACTCATACAACCTACAAACAACACATAACCATGGACGTCTTTATATGATCTACAGAATTCAATCAAACAATCTGAAATTAAGGAAAATTGTAACATACCCAGCCACCCACAAGCCGAGGTACGCTACCTTCAAGCCCGCCCTTGGACTTCTTTATATTACCGATACCTTTTTAAAATTTCAGGATGCATAAAAGAAAAGACTTTAACGACATGCACAACAATATCTAGCAAGCATGCATAGTCTAAAGATTCAATTAAATGATAATTAAATATACACATTGGAAATACATTCATATACTTTTAAATGATACCATAACAGAGAGCACTTATATTTATGAAAGATGACACCAACTAGCTGCAGACCAAGGACCTTCCACCCAACCATAGACACTATTGTTCCAAATCTTAACAGGAGCGTCACCCCCGAGTCAGGGCTATGAATCCACAAGGATGGTTCTAGAGTGTTACATGGCTTCCCAAACCAGTCAGCACCCAATTTCTCATAGGCTTCCCATATCTCACAACAATCAAAGAAGCTAGCTATATTCTACCCATCTTGCACCACCCAAGAGAATGGACCTCCACCCTTCTCTACCATGCAGTCCCTCAGGCATTCCTTGTCCTTAATTTGGGCTCCAGCACAACTGGTCCAGAATCTCAATTTTGGAACTCTCAGGACTCGCAGCTATGAGAAACGTTGGACATAGGCCAACACATCTCAGACATGCAACCTCAGGTCACGGCTGGATCACACCAGTGACCAATACATCCAACTATCCTGTGGCTAATCTTTAGCATCTCGGCTCCTTTTTCCCGTGCCAAGACACAGATGACGGATGGATCAATGAACAGGTAAGTGGGTGCATGGAGATGCATGCATGACAGTGTGTGAGGGATAGAATGGTGCAAATGTAGAAGTGAAGGAGAGAACGAGCCAATAACCAACCCACCCATTAGACCAGAGGCATGTTTAAGTAACTTCATGGGGAAATCAAGAACCTCCTAGCCTTCCCCAAGAATCTCATGTAACGGATCCCCTCCCTTAGACAAAAAGGGGTAATTAGAATAGGAATAAACACTTATCCCCTCAAGCCCCCTCTCTTGTGGAACCATATCCCCCTATAACTCTAGTCCTTGTCCGTCTAACAGCTAGCCATGTATTTATTATTAATAATGATAAAAACATTACATGTATTGGGCACACTAGCCTCTTAATAATTGTTTGGAACTCTGGCCTCTCAGCATTGTAACAATACATTATTTACAATGGGGGTTCAAAACCTGGGGTGTTACATCCCCTCCCCCTTATTTTGGCACTATCCTCAGTGCATATACAAAATAGAGATCAAAATCTCAAATTTATTCAAAAAGATGCAGGTACTCTGCCTGCATGGAATCTTCATGCTCCTAGGTATCATCTTTAGGACCGTATCAAGTACATTGAACTTTTATCAACTCTATAACTCGATTGCGGAGCATTTTGACTTTTTTGTCCAATACCCGCACTAGCTAAACCTAAAAAATCTCCCTATGTCTCTACTTGAATCAGATGTCAATCAATAACATGGTTAGGATCATGTACATATTGTTTTAGTAAAGAGACATGAAATACATTATGCCCATTCATGGAAGAAGGAAATGCAAGCATGTAAGCAACTGGCCCTATTCTGCTCAATATTTCAAATGGACCACAAAATCTGACTTCCAACTTTGTACAGTTACCCAATTTCAAAGAGCTTTTCTTGGGCTTCACTTTCTAAAGTACATGCTCCCCTACTTTAAACTCTCTAGTTGTCATGTTCTTGTCTACATAAAAAAAAATTTTATCCTGAGCCACCTTTAAATTCTGCTTGATCTTGACCACCTGGTCTTCCATGTCCTTGAGCAACTCTGGCCCAAGTACCACTCTATCTGTTGGATCATCCCATCTTACTAGAGTATCACATTTCCTACCATACAAGGCTTCAAATGGGATCATTCTTAATGAATCTTGATACCCATTATTATATTCAAACTCAACGAAGTGTAAGTAATCTTCCCACTTAGATGGCTTATCCATCACATACATTCTCAGCATGTCTTCAATTATTCGATTGACTCTCTCTATTTTCCCATATATCTGGGGATGATATGTTGTACTAAAGTTTATATTTGTGCCAAATCATTTAGACAATCCCCTCCATAAATTGGAGGTAAAATTTGTATCTATTTCTGAGACAAGTGTCCTAGGTATCCCATGCAACCTAGCAATTTCCTTCATGAAAATTTCTGCAATATTAGTCGTTGTATGCGTTGTCTTCACAGGCACAAAATGAGCATCCTTTGTTAATTTTTCAACCACCACCATGATTGAATCATGTTCCTTATTTATTTTGGGTAATCATGTGATGAAATCCATGGTGATGACTTCCCATTTCTTCTCTGGAATTGGCAATGGCTGCAACAACCTCGTTGGGTGCCTATGCTCATCCTTCACCTTCTGACATTTCATACATCAAGAGATGTAATCAAAAACATCCTTCTTCATTCCTGGCTAAAAGAACTGGTTTCTTACTGCTGTAATCGTTTTTTGGTAACCAGGATGTCCAACATAAGGAACATCATGCATCTCCTTCAGTACCAAATTCCTCAGTTCTCCAGAACTAGGAACATAGACTCTATTTTTATGCATGAGTAGTTCGTCTTCATTTATCTCATACTCCTTTATTTTTTGTTGTACATATCCTTGCTATAAGTTTTCCTTTACCTGTAGGTAATGGTGGTCTATAACAAGTCTATCCAAAATTATGCTCTTCAAGTCTAACGGATGCATACTGATAGCAGTAGCATGCATGATATGAACTCTTATACTAAGTGCATCAACAACTTTATTATCCTTTCCCTTGATATGCTTGATGTCGAAGTCATATTAACTTAAAAATTCCATCCATCTTGTTTTCCTGGAATTCAAGGTTGGTTGTTCAAAAAGATACTTCAGGCCAATGTGGACTATCCTTAATTCGAATTTCTTCCCCATGAGATAATGCCTCCACATCCTCAAGGCATGAACAATGGCAGCAAGTTCCAAGTCATGGGTGGCATAGTTCCTCTCATGTTACTTAAGCTTTATGGACTCATATCCAATGACAAGTCCATTTTGTGTGAGGAATCCCCCAACTCCTTCCTTACATGTGTGTGTACATACCACAAAAATTTTATTTGGGTCGGAAATCTTTAACACAGGTGCACTAGTAAGTAATTCCTTCAACAGATTAAAATTCTTTTCACACTTGAGTGTCCATTCAAATTGAGTTCCCTTCTTTTGCAAATAAGTGATGGGATGAGAAATCTTAGAGAACCCTACTATGAACCTTTTGTAGTAGCCAGCTAATTCCGTAAAATATCTAATGTCTGATACATTTCTAGGTGTTGGCCATCCTCTAATGGCTTCAATCTTCTCTGGATCTACTGCTATGTCCTACTCTGAAATAATTTATCCCAAGTAATGGATCTTTTTTTGATAAAAATAACACTTACTCAACTTGGCATATAACTGACGTTCTCTCAGAACTTGCAATACCAGTCTTAAGTGATGTTCGTTCTCCTCTTTAGACTTAGAATAGATAAGTATGTCATCCAGGAATACTATGACAACCTTATCCAAATAATTATTAAATATTTCATTCATTAAGCACATGAGTATAGTTGGTGCATTGGTCAGTCCAAATGGAACCACTACAAATTCGTAATGCCCATACCTGGTCCTAAAGGCTATCTTATGAATGTCTTCTTCCTTGATTCTTACCTAATGGTATCCTTCCCTCGGGTCAATCTTTGAAAATATCTTTGCTCCTCTTAGCTGATCAAAGAGGTTATCAATTCGGGGTAGAGGATACTTGTTATTTATAGTGTACTTGTTCATTTGTCGGAATTCAATACACAACCTCAAGGTTCCATCCTTCTTCTTGAAAACAAGTACTGGTGCTCCCCAAGGTGAAACACTTGGATGTATATACCCTTTCTTCAACAATTCCTCCAACTGCATTTGTAATTCTTTTAACTCTGGTGTGCTCATTATGTAAGGTGTTTTTGACTCTGGGGCAGCTCCTGGCACTAAATCAATTGATAAATCCATCTCCCTTCTGGGTGGCAACCCGAGTATTTCTTGGAATACATCTTCAAATTCTTGTAGTACCAATAAATCTTTAAGGCTTGGCCCTTTTGTATTATCCGGCTCTTGCACATGAGCTGGATACAATTGAAATCTTTTCCTAAAACATCTTTTTAGTTGTAAGGCTGAAATCTCCCTTATAGAGATGGGTCTTGGAACTCCTTTCACAGTGATTTGTTTTCCATTTCCATCAAGACATGTAAATGTCTTGTTATGACAATCTAGGACATCATGATCCTTGTCCAACCAATCCATTCCAATCAGAATATCATAAGACCCAAATGGTATGATATTTAGATCAATACTAGTATCCATGCCATTAAGACTTATGGAACAACTTCTGACCATATCATGGATTCTTCTTTTGGTCCCAGTGGATAACTAAACCAAAATTTCTTTTCCAAGTTTACTTTTCTCCAAATGTAATCTATCCAATATATTAGGATCAATGTAGAAATCACTTTCTCTTGAATCAATCAAAATAGCAACAAGTCGATTTATGATCTTACCTTCCACCTTGATCATATTGGACTAGTACTATGCTTGTCGATCATCTAAAGCTGCATAGATTCTTCCCGTATCTTCGACTGTTGTAGCCTCTTGGATGTTGTGCACAGTCTTCACTCTATCCTTTATGTGTGGGCAGTCCTTGTACAGTTGATATTCCTTGCATCCCCAGCATTGGATTGGTGGTCTTCCCCTTCTTCCCAACGAATCTTCTTTCTTGAAATCCCCCTTAGCATAATGATCTTGATGATTTCTATTAGGATCATTCCTATTGAAGGGAAGTTTGAATGTTTTCCTCCTTTGATCGAAATTCACATTCTTCTTGTCCTTCCAATATTTTTGCAGGGATTCTCTTCCCTGGCCTTGCTCATACAGGTATTTATCCTTCCTGATAGCTTCAGTCAAGGTCTTGGGTTCATCATATTTGATCTTTTCCTTATAAAAGGTTGGAAGTCCACTTATAAATCTTTGTATATTCACTTTCTCATCACCAATGAACCTGACATTCTTTAACAATCCCAAGAACTTCTTCTCGTACTCGGCCATATTCATGCTTCCCAACCTAAGTTCAAAGATATCCTACATTTTCTTGTCATAGAAATGCTCTGAGAGGTACTCCTTCTGGAAGCACTTCTTGAACTAATTCCAAGTGATCCTACTTTCATTAACATGCTCCACTTGCTTCAGTTGGTCCCACCACATTGCAGCCTTCCCATGTAAATGGTAAGTGGAAATCCTGGCTTCCAGGTTGGATGAATAGTTATGCAACTGAAGATATCTCCTGATTTCAAGAAACCATGCTTCAACATAATATTCCCTTTCTCTTTCACCATCAAAGTAAGGTGGCTTGAGCTTCCTCGGCTCTCCTTGAAAACTATCTATCTCTTGTTTCCTTCTTTGGTTTCTGACATGAGACACCTCTGGACTACTTACGGGATCTTCCGATGCATAAAACTTTCTTTCTGAGAAAGGAGGTGAGTGGTTTCCATGATGTCTGCTAGCACTTTTGGAATAACCATCTCTTCCATGATCATCCCTTCTTTCATGGCACCTGCCTTCTTCCTCTTGTCTTGAGTTTGATCCCTTCTTCGTTTGTCTCTGCAGTTGATTTAAGATCTACAACACTCGATCATTTATCTGACTTTTCTCTCTCATCACTCTCTAGTTGTCTGCTTTGTAGATCTTCACTTCCATATTCAGGCTTCTTACCATTTCTAGTAGCGTTTCCTGCTCTCCTTTTCCCTTGCATCCATTCGAGTCTGTCTCTGCATTACCAGCTCTGGTATTCTAGCCTTCGGCCTCTTTATCATGACTGGAGGCTCCCTCGCCTTCTTCCATTTCCTCAATACACATCCTGATTTGATGTGCTTAATCTCCTTAATTCTGAAAAATTCTTAAGTCTTCGAACTGCACGATCTATTGCCACGTGATGAAATACTAGAAGCGAACACGTGGCCTAATCAAGAGAGTGACACGTGTCACATTCTACCTGACCTTTCAATAATCTAAATGCTCAAAACTTACTAACATGTGGCACACATTCCATGTGTGCATGTCATCCCAGGTAACATCCACAAGCCACGTCACTTCAGAAATTCCAGGGTCCACATCACCTCTTGGTGACGTCATTGTGCCCCATCACTTCGGCTCTTTGGACATCGGGACTTCAGGAGTTTCCATGCTAGCACACTTCAAATTATCCCGAACTTCACATTCCCAAACTGGACAATCTATCATCATGTGGTCTCCTCGATCAGACGACTAAGATTCACTTCAGGTCTTCACCTGAAGTCCATGGATCTACACCGCATGTCCTCCTTAATCTGACGGCTATGATTTCTTCGAGTCTCCGAACTTCAGAAATCTCAAATTTCAAAACTTATCTGGCCCCACTAGCTTTTATCCGAAGCCATGGATCTGGTGAAGCATAGCTCTCGGCAGATCAATGGTTGATACCCTCTCGTATGATCAGACGGTCGAGATTTACTTCGCCTCTCCGGCTCTCCGAGCTCTTGGAGTCTCAAATCTCAACTAAAAGCCTCTCGAACTAATTCCTCTGGAGTTACTAATCTGCTAACAGGTAACCTCTTGGAGATTGACGGTCAGGATCTACTTCGGATGTTTCGACAATCGACATTTACTTCGGGTCTCCAGCTCTCCAGGCTTCGAGAATTTTAACTCTCAACTTCTCCTCGCTCACTCTTTCCCAGAGTGCTTTCACCCAGAGAACATAACTAGTTGATGTGTGTCCTCTTATGGATCGACGGTCCCTAGCTACTTCAGCTATTTGGAGTTTTGATGTTTGATCTCTAACCTGTCACATCACTGCATGCCTTTCAATTTGCGGGTGCATGTATCTGTGGTTTGGAGTAACCCACTTTTTTCCCTGTAATTCTCTAAATGCTGACACATAACCCCTTGGGGAAACCATGGTTTGGATTGTGGGACCGCCTTGGGAAATTATCTCCCATGCAACTCGTTTCCCCGCAATGTCTCATGTTCATTGATCTCTCTCTACCATGGGATCTGAAGGTTGTGACCTTAACCCTTTCTTCCTTTTCATCGGATGACCCCTATTCACCTGTCCTCCAATCCAATGATCCCAGATCTCTCTTGATCCTACAGTGGCGATCGCTCCCGAATTCAAAGGGGACGGTCACCATCCTTTGAACCCCTTACATGGGTCTCTGATGTTCTATCTCCCATGTATATTCTACAACACCATTACTCCTGACATTTTCAACTCCACGGTCATATTTCAATCTCGACCCCGAGACTCTAACCAGCAGACCCGGGCCATACCGGCCGGTGTTTCAACCAGAATCTCTGATACCAAACTGTAACATACCCAGCCACCCACAGGATAGGGTACGCTACCTTCAAGCCTTCCCTTGGAATTCTTTCTCTTACCAATACCTTTTTAAAATTTAAGGATGCATAAAAGAAAAGACTTTAACGACATGCAAAGCAATATCCAACAAGCATGCATAGTCTAAAGATTCGATTAAATGATAATTAAATATACATAGTGGAAATACATTCATATACATGTAAATGATACCATAACAGAGAGCACTTATATTTATGAAATATGACACCAACTGGATGTAGACCAAGGACGTTCCACCCAACCGTAGACACTATTGTTCCAAATATCAACAACAATGTCACCCCTGATCCAGGGCTATGAATCCACAAGGATGGTTCTAGAGTGTTACTTGGCTTCCCAAACCATTCATCACCCAATCTCTCACAGGCTTCGTAGCTCTCACAAAAATCCAAGAACCCATCTCTCTTATACCCAACTTGCACTACCTAAGAGAAAGGACCTCCACCCTTCTCTGCCATGCAGTCCCTGAGACAGTCCTTCTCCTTAATTCGGGATCCAGCACAACTGGTCCAAAATATCAATGTTGGAACTCTCAGGACTCACAACTGTGAGCAACGTTAGACACAGGCCAATTCATCTCAGACATGCGGCCTAAGGTCATGGCTGGATCACACCAGCGACCACTACAGCCAACTATCTCGTGGATAATCTTCAGCATCTCGTCTCCCTTTCCCCGAGCCAAGATGCGGATGACAGATGGAGCAATGAACGGGTAAGTGGGTGCATGGAGGTGCATGCATGAAAGTGCATGAGGGATATAATGGTTCGAATGTAGAAGTGAAGGAGAAAACGAGCCAACGACCAACCCCCACATCATACCAAAGGTGGGTTTAAGTAACTTCATGGGGAAATCAAGAACCTCCTGGGCTTCCCCAAGAAGCTCACGTAATCGATCCCCTCCCTTAGAAAAAAAGGGGTAATTAGAATAGGAATAAACACTTATCCCCTCAAGCCCCCTTTCTTATGGAATCATAGCCCCCTATAACTCTAGTCCTTATCCGTCTAGCAGCCATCCATGTATTTATTATTAATAATGATAAAAACATTACATGTCTTGGGAACACTCACCTCTTAATAATTGTTTGGGCACTCTGGCCTCTCAACATTGTAACAATACATTATTTAAAATGGTGGTTCAAAACCTAGGGTGTTACAAAAACGAATTAGATTAAGAAGTTATAATTGACATATACACAATAATTAAAATTGATAAATACATGCAATAAAGAAACAATTGTGAATTCTAAATAAACAACAAGATGAAAAAAATATATATATTGATATACACAGTCACCCAAACCACTGGTGGGCCCCCCAGTAGGTCGTGGCTACACTCCAACAAGAAAATGTAGGTGCTAAATCAACGCAATACTGTCATTAATCATAAAAATAGAGTCTAGAACAAAATTGCAGATAATATATGTATTAAACAATAAAATTCTTGTCTTCAGTCGTACCACAGGTAGTGGTATTTATAGATGATTACATCTTGAGAGGTCGACCATTGGAAGGCTTGAAATCCTCTAAAAAAAATAAACTCATTAAATGAGTTCGAACAACAACATCTTCTAGTAATTTCGTGAGCCACTCAACGATCACTATAACTTCCCAAACTGAGGTGTGTCGATCTCTGTAATTGGAGGCCACGAGGGGGCACAAAACCCAGATCCTCGATTCATCCACCAAAGCATCGATGTACCAACCGCTAGCTCCAATGCACTCTAAGTGTCATATCGCGTTCCAGATGGAGTGTTGGATCGCGTGCCAGATCAAGTGTTGAATGAAGTGTTGGAAGAGGTATCAGATGGAGGATCAGACTGTGATTTCACCCTGTTGCAAGCAAACTGTTCATTAGATCTTCATAAACATCAAACTAAGCTAAATTGATCACAAAACCATTACAAAAACACCAATTATACATATTTGATGCGAATTCATGGTGAATTGATATATAAACCTTTTAGAATCCTTCAAAATGGCTAATATGAATCATAGCATATGTAATACCACATGCAAAAAGGATTTGATCATCGAAATAAAATAATCAAAACATGAACCCAAGATTACCCCCATGCCTAAGGATTTGTAGGTCCCTCTGCAAACAAAAATGAATCGTCCGACATAACTACACTCGTGAAGGAGGGGGTGGATTGGCTTTAGAAGATTCTCCCTCTTGTCCTAGAGCTTTTTTATTGGGCATTTTACGATGTTTCAATTGCATCCAGAGGCTGCGATTGGTGGTGGTTATTTGATCAATGAATCGTTGGAGAGAATTCACTTTTTCTTGCAATACCGCATTGTCATGATGTAGATGCCTATCCATAGTTTTTCTCTCTTCCAACTGTTGAATCAACTGAGCATTTTCTTGTTGCAATTTTTCAATAACTGGGGTATGATCATATGGTTCAAAAGAAGAGGGCTTGGATCCCTTGATAGATGTAGAAGGTATATCAACTTTCGAAGCTGATGTAGGTATCTGGGAGGTAGGAGTAACAGAGTGTTTGTGAGAGGGAATAGGTTTAGATTTTACTTTTTTATTAGGCTCAAACTCTTCTCCAGAAACTTCTTTGAGTATTTTATGGGGCCTTTCAAGATTAGTAGACAATTGGATAAGATCTGAAGTGCTTGGAGGTTTTACATTAGGTTTTCCACTTGCACTTCGGGTACTTCTTCGAAAATATTCCCCTTTGAACCGATTGGATCATGTTCTATTTGTAGGGATTGAAGGGAATTTTTTCTGAAATGCATCTTGTAACTTCTTAGGTTGAGGATCAATGGGAGTTGAAGGCAATGGGGAATTGTCAGCAGGATTTTTGGTTTTCTTTCCTGATGAGGTTACAGGGGAATCAACAATTTTCTTGGCCTTTTGTTCAAACAAAGATATAGTTTGAGTTGGCGGGTTTGTATTCTTTGGAGAATGAGGCTTAGATGGAGTAAAAACCCCTAAATCAATTGATCTCTTGCTGGTCTTGACTGTGATATTGGGGTTTGAGAATTGGTAAAGGAATTCATCCCATGTCTTTCTTTGTTTTGTCAGCTCACTTATGACAAGCAATTTGATGAGGTCATGGTGGAATAGACTATTGTGAGGTTTGGCCAAGTTTTTACGCACTTGGGAAGACATTTTCTCAAGACTTTTCAAGAAGTAGAAAGGAAAAAACAGGGGCTTATTAAATTGGAAATGGGCTAACAGACAAAAATGATAAGCGTTGAACATGGAGTACCTACCTTCACAAGTGATAAGTCTGGTAATTATGATTAGGGGATTAATAAATTCATCCTTGATCCATTCTTTGGAGTACCCTTTATCTCCAGAAACATTTTGAAATTCATGCATGAATACTTTGTTGTAGCTTGGCCATGGAAATTCATGGTGTTTGAACCATCGATCCCCAACCTATGGAAATTTTGTGGCTGAGGAAATTGACTCCTCAGATACCAAGAAGGCCAAAGAACCCATGCGCGTCAGCCTCCCATTGAACCCGAGAGTGAATTGCAATGACACATCATCGTCGTGGCCCTGTAGACTAGCCAAGAATGGTCCCCACCCTGCACGAAGGAAAATATCTCTACACTCTACAAATTAGGGAATGGCCAGAAGCTCGGCATAGGAGGAAGGTTCATAGTGTTTAGGCATGGTTACATCGCGGAGGATGAGAAAAAGAATGGAATTGGGTAGAGGGTGAGCATGAAACAGTAAGAATGGAATCGCAATTGGGGAAAAACACTTGATTTTTAATGTGATTGAGGTGGAAACGGTTGAATTCGTGAGCGAATTCATCACACACGATTTCCATGTGTGAATACGATTGTGCAGCATTTGAATTTCAAATGGTTTACTTTGGAGGAAATTGCAATTATGTGTGAATTAGATCAATGTCCAAGTCTTCGACTTGGACATTTGATCATAAAAATGCATTAAAAGTTTTAATTTAATTATCAACGTGAATTTTAAAAACATACCATTCAATTAATCTTAAATTACCAGTGAAACAAGTGTATCAATTCGAACGTTCCTTTTTTTGCATGCAATCATGGTTATTTATAGTATATGTATACCTCATCTGATCCTTCATATGGCACTTCATCTGGTCGTCTAGATGGCACCCCATCCGATCTTCCAAATGGCACTCCATATGGCACTTCATACCGTACTCCTATGCAAGTAGAAATTATCCCCATTATAATGGATGTTCACCCATAGCACTCATCTTGGGAATTTTCTGACAGTCATGGTGAATAGGAGCATGGAAAAGATAAGTGTGAATAGAATGATCCACTGTTAATTGCCTTGTCATTGTTCTTGTAACATTATAAAACAACTTGTTCCTTTTTTAAATAACGTGTTCCTCTATTCATAGGTGTGTAAGAAAAATATGTAGTGAGTGTTTAACAGTCTGTAATTGACACAAATAACTAGTTAAGAAGTCTTTCATTAAAAAATGTACAACAGGATTATAAAACATAGTGATTTTAGCTGTATAGAATTTAGCATTTTAATAAAAACAATTGTTGATATAATTAGCCTAGAATATCGTGAAAATAATATAATCAATTTTTTACAGAGATTCTGCTTCCTCTTCTCATGGATTGTAATATAGATAGGCAGTGTTTATCATTTTTCAACTCAGGAAACCCCTCCCCCACTCCTAACTACTATGACATCTCACAATAAAAAATGTAGGGAACCAATCAACTCTCCCAATAGCCTAAGATTCACAGCTTTCCAAGTGTAGATATAAATTTCACACATTAGTCTAATGAGACGGTTAAAGTATGGCCCCACTTGTAGGAAATAACATCCTACATATAGTTAAGAAGAGGTAAGTGAGGGAGTCTTAGGATAATATTAAATCTAGATCCCAATCGAAGATTTATGGAGTTCATTGACCTTTTCTTAACCATTCATACTTGTTTTCATCTTTGTCTACAAGTAATGTCGTACATCAGGACAAGTTTAAATATTTAGGAATTTTATTTAGTGTTCGTCAGATCATCACCCTCACTAGGTAGAATGCCCCACTACCAGGAAGCTTGTTCATTACTCCGACAATTTTACCTATTCATACCACAAGCTGGTACCCGCTACCAGCAGACCTGTTCATTATCCCGACGAGTTAGCCTCTTACACCCTTTTACTGCAGAGACTGGTCCACCATATTTTAATACTTTTATATAAAGATTTATTTTTTCAAGAAGATGGGGAGACAACTCTAAAATGTTTTTTTATTTAAGAATGGGATGGTATTTATGTTAGAGGATGACTCTTCTTTATGTATTATTTATATATTTTCCTAATGTAAGGGGTACTTAAGTGGACATAGCCTATCTAAAGATATGGTATACTCAATAATTTTTAGTGTGTAGTGGATGGTACCATTGGAAAAGAACAGAAAGGTATATTCAAGCTTGACTCACTTTCTTCTTTTTTTAAGTTATAGTGATGTTTCCATGGCTAACCACTCATTAGACATGCCTGCTACTCTTTCATAAAGATACTTACTCACCTACTCGGGTTTCTTGGGGAAATTGTACGAGTAACCTCTAGGTTTGATAGACAAGGTGTCACTTCCTTATATCCTCTAATGGTGGAGGTTAAGAGAAAATTCCATTAAAGATGGATTGAGAAAAAGGAAGATAGAAATATTGCAAAAATATGGCTAATTCACAGCAAGTCATTATTCAATTAATGCTTAAGCAATTAACAAGGTTCAAATATAGAAATATCTTTTTTCAAAGGAAAATACTTATGTTTTTGTCTCCTTGAAATTGTCCACTCGTGGTGAAATAAATACCTGCAGAAATCTCTAGAATTGTTTATCAACAAAAACACACTTCAAATTATTTACATATGTACAATCATAATTCATAAAAAGTTTCAAGAATAGGGGGAGGGAGAAGAAACTTCCCCATCTACTAATTCCAATGCATTGTCAGTTGACATGACCCGTAGAAACTATTTTTTGAAAATGGGTCTGTGGTAAAGTTTGAGTCGGTGTCCATTCACTGCGAAAGAGACTTGTCCACCATCAATTGTTTTAATCTTAACAACCCCATTATTATATATGGTAACTAACTCATAAGGACCCAACCACCGAGCGGTAATTTTTCCTTTAAAATTTTTAAATTAATAGTCAAACAAGAAAGCCCAATCACCAGGTTGGAATTGTTTCTTCTTAATAAATTTGTCATGCCACTTGCTCCTCTGGTTTTGAACTAAAATTGTTCATTGGATAGCATCTTTCCTAATCCCATCCAACTTTTTTAATTGTAGGGCTTGTTGTTTATGTGTCTCATCTAGGTTTAATCCCGATTGTGTGGAAATACAGAGAGTCCTTGGAAAATTCTGTTGGTAGAAGTACTTGTTTTCCATACACTAGCTCGTAGGGGGTATGCCCAATGGTGTTTCTCCAAGTGGTATGATATGCCCAAAAAGCCTCTGGAATTCTATCAACCCAATCCCTATGGTGTAATTGAACAGTCTTGGTTAATATAGTTTCCAAAACTTTATTTTTGGACTCTACTTGACCATTAGCTTGCGGGTAATATGGATAAGACTTGTAATGCTTGATCCCATATTTCTTCGTGAATTCCTTCATCAACTTGGAAGTGAATTGGGTGCCCTAGTCTGTAACAATTTCATGAGGAACACCAAAGCAGGTAAAGATGTCTTCATAAATGAATTCAACAACAGATTTTCCAGTGGCCCTAAATAAGGATTTTGCTTCTACCCACTTGGTGACATAATATGTACAAACCAAAATATAGTTCTTCTTACGAGACATGGGTGAAATTGGTCCTACAAAATCAAGGGCCCATTTTTTGAAAGGTTCTATCATAACTTGGGAACGGAAGGGAATTTCATCAGCTAATGTGGGTCTTCCTATCCTTTGACAACTATCGCAACTCCTCACATATTTGGAAGCATCCTTAAAAATGCTAGGCCAATAGTAACTTGAATGTAACACCTTTTATGTTGTACGTTTGTTGGAAAAATTGCCACCACATGGTCCATCATGACAACTTCGTAGGATTTCTGGTATCTCATCTTCTCAGACACATCTACGAATAATCAAGTCTGGTCCAGTACGAAAAATGTTATGACCAACCTAGGAGTAGTTATCACTTTGCGTGATAATTCTACTCTTTTCGTGAGGTGACAAATGAACTGGAAACTTCCTAGTAGCCAAATAATTTTCCATTTATGCAAACCATGGGGTATTTAAAGAGAGGGAAAATAAATTCTCATATGGAAAACTATCATCAATAGGAATATCATCATCCTCATGCTTTATGCATGAAATAAAATCAGCTACTAAATTCTCCTTTCCAGGTCGATCAAGGATGGGGATATTGAACTCTTGCAATAACATGAGACACCTAGTCACTCGGCCATTGGAAATAGGTTTATTCATGAGAAATCTAATGGCAGAGTGATCTATATGTAAAAATAATTTGTATCCTATGATATCATGGAGAAATTTATTGATGGCATGGACCAGTGGCAAGAATTCCTTTTCAGTAACTGTATATTTTAACTCAGCAGGGGACAAATTCTTACTCACAAAATAAATGGCATAGGAATGATGGTGTTATTTCTTCCCTAATACTCGTGGTGATGTATCGGAGGCATAAGTGGATATGTGAAATGGAAGGGCCCAATTGGGTCCCCTAAGAACTGGTGCCATAGATAATTTATCTTTCAGAGTTTAAAAGTTGGTTTGACACTGGTCAGTCCAAATAAAATCAACATCTTTTATCAACAATCAAAACATGGGTGCAACAATCTTTGTGAAATTTTCAATAAATTGTCGGTAGTATCAGGCATGTCGAAGAAATCTTCTTACCTATTTTTGAGTCTTGGGGGGTGGAAGTTTGACGATTACCTCAATCTTAGCAGGATCCACTTTAATCCCTTCAATTGAAATGCGATGTCCTAAGACTACTCCTTCAGTCAACAAAATTTTACATTTTTTATGACTTAAGGATAGGTTCATTTCTTGACATCTGATAAGGAATTTCTCTAGATTATCTAGGGATTCCTGGTAAGTATTGCCATATACAGTAAAGTCATGCATGTATACTTCCACACAATCATGAATAAGATCAACAATTATCCCTAGTACTTCTCATTGAAATGTGACAGGAGCATTACACAAACCAAATGGTAAGACCCTATAGGCATAGGTGCCCCAAGGACAAGTGAAAGTAGTCTTGTCCTGATCCTCAGGTGCTATGAGAATTTGGTTGTACCCTCTATATCCATCTAGGAAGGAGAAGTATTTCTTCCCTGACAAGGTATCCAAGACTTGGTCAATGAAAGAAAGGGGAAAATAATCCTTTAGAGTGGCCCTATTAAGTTCCCAAAAATCAACACAAATTCTCCATTTCCTGGTTACTTTCTTTGGAACCACTACAAGAGGGGATACCCATTTACTGTAAGAGATCGGATAAATAAATCTGAAATTCAATATCTTTTGTATCTCCTCTTTTACTATATCCTTGAGTGTCGGGTTCATCCTCCTATGGGGTTTCCTAACACATGTTACTTCTTCCTAGGTATATATGTGATGAATGCATGTATCAGGGTGTATACCCTTCATACCAGTGTATTCCCAGGCAAATTCCATTATTGTTCTTTAAGTACATTTACTAATTGTTTTTGTTGGTCCGCATCTAGTCTGAAATTTATATGTAGTAATTTCCCTAGACTAATCTCATAGGGCATGGTATAAGATGTGGCAGACTTATCTATCACAAAAAAAAAGATGTTGAAGAAAATTTTTATGGGTCCAACTGTTCCTAAAATTCTTCCCCGAACATGTACTCAAATTGGGGAAAAGATTGTGTAAAATCAACACACGTGATAGCAGAAATAAACTGGTTTAGCACATTTTCCATTGTTTGCTCCTGAAGTGCCCAAGAATGATCAGTCGGCAACACGGGTTCTTCCCAGTCCTCATTATCATATGGACATTCAAGCCAACATATATTCTCCATGTTAGGTTGATTTGGTGGGTATATGGTAAGCTTTTGTATAGAAAGTCCATTTGAGATGGTCATTTTGACCTTCTCTACAGCCAATAAATGCATTGGTTGTGACCAACCAAGGTCTTCCCAAGATAACGGGATTCCCTTTAGCAGGATCTTTTGAATGAATGACAAGAAATTCTATTGGGTATTCCCATGAGGCTAATGTAACTATGATATCATCCAAGATTCCTTCAAGTATAACCTTTGTCTTATCTGCTAATTCCAAAATAGTTGGGGTCGATCTAAGAAGAGGTTTTAACTGTAATTCCTCCAAGGTAGTAATAGTCATAACATTAATGGCTTCCCCTAGGTCTATGAGAGTGTTTCCGATGGGAACATTATTAATGGTTATTGTTACTACGAGGTTCCCTAGGTTCCCATATTTTGCGAACCTAGGATGTTCTAATATGTATTCAGAGAATTATCCTATCAAATGTATTGTTGGAAGATCCTTATGCTTCCTACCTAGTTTCTTGATACACAATTCTTTGACCACCTTACTATAAATTGGAATTTCTTTTATGGCCTGTAACAAGGGAATTTTGACACAAATATTCTTCAATTAATTCAAAATGTCAAATTCCAGTCGGGTTGCAGGTTTCTCAATCACTAATCTTTCTAGTTAAGGAGGGGATTTTGTAATCTGTGAAGATTCATTTTAGGGAAGCTTGGGTTCATGGTATTTAGGAATGATAACATCTTCCCACTTAGTTTCATCCATGGGTTTTTAGGAAATTTCATCATCTTCTTCTTCCTGGATGACTATTGAAGGCCTCTGTCTATCCAGAAATTTTCCCAACCTTAATTTAATCTCATGCAATTGAACATGAGAAATAACATACGTCGGGAAGGACTGCATCTCAACATTGTTAAGAGGTTGAGTTGGTTTTTTATTGGGTTTGGGAACTGGTTGTGTCAGTAATAATGTCGATCTTGGGGAGCTTGTATTCTAGTATTTCTAGGGTTGTTGTGGAATAGGAGGTAAAGGTGGGGGGAAAAAACCTGGAAAAAGTTGCGGGATGTTTGGTGGAAACTGGCGGTAAGGATAAGTGGGCATAGGGACAGGTAGATCTTGAGTGTTTCCTTGGGTATTCCCTCCTCTCCATCCTTGTAGACAAGGATGGTGATACTGTGTAGACCAGTTTTTCCAATTTTGTGAGTTCCACTGTTGTGGTTGTTGATAATAGGGTGGAACTTGGGGTGGTAGATCCTGGTATGTAGGTTGAATCCTAGGCTACCATGGCCTCCTAGGTGCATAAGAGGATTCCCCAGGATCCCCACTTATGTAAATGGCTAATAAACCAGGAAGTGATGGGCATTTTTCAGTTGGGTGGTCTTTAGTGCAGAAGCCACAAACTGAAATATTATCTAATGGGAATTCCCTTGAGGAATGCTTCCTCCTACATCTTGGACAAAATATGCACATTGTTTCATTTTCCTCCTCCTATTTCTTTTTAATATTTAGGGTGTCCAACTAAGAACCTATTTTACTTAAGATATCGGTTTTGAAGTCCTCTAGTAGGTTTCCTATCTCTACCCTTGTGATACCACCTAAACTAACTATTTTTAGGTTTCTACTATAAGGATCCATAACACTCTTATCCGTTTTGGCTCTACTACTCGAGTAATTCCTACACATTTCACAGATCTTAGTAAATGGTTTATGGGAGATGTCACCCAATGCCATCAATTTAAGTGTCTCTAGGTATTCTTCTAAAATACCTTTAAGGAAAAGAGTTTGGAATGCATCATATGGGAGGTCATGGTACTTCAATTTTTGTGAGATATAAGAAAATCGTTCCATGTAATCCTCAAGACTCTCGTCCTCTAAATGTTGGATATTAAAAATATCATTATGTGAATCCTTAGACTTGCAGTAGTCTTGGTATTTTTTAATAAATATAGCTTTCATGTCTTCCCAAGACCTAATACTGGACTCTCCCAAACCCATGAAACATCTTAGTGCAGAATCCTTGAGGGTGGAAGGAAAAAGTTTTAGTTTCTTGGAATCTTGCAAGTAATTGCAGCTCCTACACAAGATGTCCAACTCAAATAGGAAGGTATGCAGGTCTTCATTGATTTTTCCATAAAAGGTGGGCGGTGCCGAGTGTGGAATGTTTTTCATGTTGACATTATGTGTGGTATCCAAAATTGGAAACCCAAAGGTGGTTTCTATTTGGTTTCCAAATTCTTCTCCCTCATCGTGTCTTACATGGTTGTGATCCTCCTGATCATCCATACTGGTTTGGCTTCCAAGGAGAGAGTACCTAAATGGTTTTATCCTTGAATATAACAAATTATCCCAAGGTTCTTTTCCAGGAAAGGTTTCCCTTCAATGGGAAGATTTATCTATTGTTTGGATGTTTGGGACTTTACTCAAGCTGGTGGAAACTATTGGTGCCAAATTTTCTGTTTCGACTTGGGAAACAATTATATTGGTTGAACTGCCAAAAAGAGTATTCCCCTGTTTAGGGTCAATGATATCTACAAGGTTAGAGTCCCCTAATGATGGTGAAGAAGAAAAGGTTGTGTTGGCAGGTTTTGATGAAGGCATGAGTGGTCTTTCCTCCTATCCCACTACTATTGATGTTTCAATTTTCTTCTCTATAGTGATCCCGGTTTTGGTCTCTTCAGAGACTGCTTTAGCTCTTTAGGTTGAGTTAACCCCTATTTTTCAGTATCGATCTCCAGATTTTATGGGAGGAGTGCTCCTTCCCCCCAAAAGGTTAAAAGGAACCTTAATCATAATTTTTGGTTTGGTTTTAACGTATCTTCCCTTTGGATCCCTAGGTTTGTTCATGAAAGAAAATAAAAATAAAAATAAAAACTACCATTAGGTTTGGGGGAACCTGCTATAACATATGCACAGGTTCTTACCTCTCGTATTAAAGTCCCCCCACCACCAAAATGATGCTAAGGTTCAGAAATGATCTACTCCCTAACTATTTCCTACCTTAAGACAACTCCCCGACAGCGGTGCCAAAAATGATGGGTATTCTATATGCACTAATTCCCTCAATTAAATTGTCAAACCGGGGTAAGTAAACTTAGATTTGTGGCATTGCATGAGCCAAGGCAGGAAGGATTGTCTAACTAAGGAGATCGTCTACCCTAGGGATCAACGCTTTATCAATTTGCTTTCTGAAGAGATAATTTTTCAATTTTAGTTAATTAACAAATTCTATGTAAAGAAACCTTCAATTAATGATCTTTAACCAATTCTAGAATTATGAACTATTTACCCTAAGAAACTTTAAACAATGAATTTATGGCCTATTTCTAAATAAGCAAATAGCAGTCTATTTTAAATCTAGTTAATCTATTCAATCTCTTTTTAAGTAAGCAACAACAAGTAAGTTATTTCTAAGTTATTTGATCTATTTATCTCTGAGAAAGTATCAAGTAAACAGCTAATCTATCAAAACTATTTTGACAAGTGCACTCTATTCTTAAAAATAACTCATAACTATTTCTATTTCGCGAAGAATAAATTTAAATCTACATAATCAAAAGTAAACGTGTTATGACTGTATTCAAATTCTAATTGATCAAAACTATTTCTAGCTTGCAGTAAAAGGAAAGAAAGTATTCAAAGGTGATGATTGTGTCTATGGTGTCGAATAACATCACGATGTCATCACACTATTAGTGACAGTTTAAGAGGAATTAGTTCAATGTTGACTTTTACAGAGAAATGGAAAGTATGAATAAGGCAATCTAAGGAAATTTTTGCCATCATAGAAGCAACACAAAGTATTTTTGGAATCTATGTGATCTCTAAACTTTATACATCAATCATCCATGGTTAAAATCAATCTTATTCAAATTTATTACTTCAAGCAAATCTATAAACTCATGAACTCATGATTAAAAATCCTAATTCGAATTCACTCTGTGCAAACTTCTAATTCTTGATCAATGTCAACTAGAAATTACAATTCAAATTCATAACTGAGATTTCATTATCTAAACTGAACTAATTCTATCATTAAAAATCATATTTCGAAATTAACCAAAATACTTTTAGAAATCATAATCCAAAATCTATTTCTATCCTATCATGCTAAAGAAAAATCAATAAACAAAAAAGACCTACAAAGAATAATTTAAATGGCAATTAAAGCTATCAAAACTTAAAAGAACTAATCTGTCAAAGCTTACAAATAAACCAATATTAAACTAATTCTTTGTCTACACTAATGCTCTGTCTAAGTTAATGCTCTGTCTAAACTAATTCTCTGACGAAACTAATGCTCTGTCTAAACCAATGCTTTGTCTAAGTTATCAGAACCAAAGTAATTAATCAAGACTTCAATGAAACTATCTAAATTAGTATCCTATAGGATGATTTATAGCTAAGAAGAAAAAAGACACAATTCTGCAATTAACCAGCTCCTACAATCT
>ML854443.1:17579-28930 GCA_009831015.1 Picea engelmannii | reverse complement strand
TTCAAAAGCTTCTGCATATGTATTCAATTCAGCTCTAGAAAATTACAATTGATTTCAGAAACAACTAAAAGGTGCCCTTGCACTTCTGCCAACGATAATTCATTCATAACTTCTATTATTTATACCATTTGAGTTTCTTTCAACTAGAAACCGATTACAATAGTTGAACTGAAACGTTTCAAGTTCTAAATGTGAATACAATAATTATATTCGACAGTTTCAGTATGCGAAACAATTACAATGATTGATCAAACAAAAAAATTTCATGTATCCGCGACCGATTTCTCTGGCTCTTCAGCTTCTATCTTTTCCATTTGTCTCACTTGGTTCTCTGCCAAACACATTATCCTGGTGACCCTTGGAGGCTATTTGATGGTTCCTGGAAAATTACATTTTATCTTTCCTAGCCGAATTATCTCTTTCCACTGCAAGTAAGAAGGGATATCGTAATCCATCATTTCCTTTATCAGGATATCCAGGTCAATGAAAGTGGCATAAGTAATGGTTGGCAGCCTGATATTCACTGTCTTGAACTGATTTAAGATCTCAAAATCTGTGGTCAAATATTCCACCAGATTTGTCCCCTTCAAGTTTTCCTCCAGGCTTTCAAACTTGGAGTGACCCATTCTGCATTGGGCGAGGTGAGAGTTGTACTCCTCCTGATCATACAATTTCCCTTTGCCATCCCAAAATGATGGGAGTCCTTTGAAGAAAAAATCTTCAAATAGATCTTTGAATTTCTGTATGCTCTCCTCCATATGTGTGGCTTGGTTTGGACTGATTTAAGCAAGTTATGCTTGAAAATGACTCTCCTGGCCCAAATGATCAATGTGGTTATGTCTTTGACCCCAATGGTCTGAATTTTGTTATTAGGAATGGAATTAAACATATTTATAGCATTCTGGGCCCACTCTGAGGGTTTCGTTGCCAACATTTCACTCACAACTGTGCATCTATTTCTGGCTGTGATGGCCATGCTATCTTTGTCATCGATGAAATTTAAGTATACCCTGAACATAGCAACTTCAGCAGCTATGGAGTCCCATATGACATGTTTGGCCCCATGAAACAATCCTTTTCCTTTCAACCTTGTCTTCAACTTGTCTACTCTATCCTGTAAAGCTTGATTTTCTTTCTGGAACTGGGCCATCTTCTCATCCTTTATTCTTATTTCTCGTTGCAGCTTTTCTAAGTCTCCCTTAAGGCTCTTGATTTATTTTGTTTTCAGGCTGACTTGGGACATAGCCTAAAATAATCCATCAGTTCTTTGCTCAGTTCCTGCAGTAGAAGGTGCAACAACAACCATGTCTGATGCTCATGTCTATCCTTGTGACCAATTTCATCTTTTCCTTCTCTAGTTGCACCACTTTGGCCTTGTAATTCAATGCTTCTTTTCGAAATGCCTCTTTCTCTTGTTCCAGAGAAGCTAGCTCTGCTGTTTGTGGATGCTCTGTGGCATCCATCTTTCCTTTTCTTCATTCTTTGAATAATCTTGTCTTTCTCTTCTAAAGAAGCTTTCACCCCCTAAGGGCCTTCAAATTCTAATCTCTTGACTTGAGTCTGCCAAGCTCTGCTGGATGCTTTCTCTTATCTCAACTGTTCCTCTAGCTTAAGTGCACGAGTAATCAATATTGAAACATTTAAGCTAAGACCTAGGTAGTCTAAATACAACATGTCACTAATGTTTCTATGGAATTTCACCTTGTCTGGGGCATCGATGTTTTCATGATGCAGCTTGACTTCAGACACTCTATCATTATCTGCAATTGTTATGTTGAGTGTCTTCTTCTCTCTATATATGACTGAGAACAAAGAAGATCTATGTTGAGAAATATTCTCCACCTCAAGTATCAAATCCCTTATTTCTCTCATGGCCAAGCTTCCTTTCAATACATATTGCTTTGCTAAATATTCTTTAGATTGGTAGACTGCTCTAGGTGCTTTATCAAAAACATGCTTTTTGATGTTGAAAGCTCTTGAGCTGGTTTCACTTTGGGCATGCTTCTTTTACCAGCTTCTTCCTTGCTAGTTCCACTCTCCACCATATCCATACTTACTTCCTCCTTAGGTTCTTCTTCATCCAAATCCACTATTTGTGGGGATTGTTTGATCTTTATCTTCTTTGGAGCATTCTGTTGACTACTAGTTCCTAGGGCCATCAAACTTCTTCTCTTGGTGTAGACCGTTAATTTGGGAACATGGAATGTCATCTTTTGAGGGGTTTGCTATGTCTAGGTTTGCTGTAGGGTTGGCCCTACTTGTTGTATTTGAGCAGGCTGCAAGATGGCCTCCATATCAACACAGGTTTCCAAATTTTCCAATTTGTCAAAACCTTCAACACGCTCATGTTCATAAGGGCCCCATTTTCTCATCAATGTTCTATTAGATATGACATGATGTGGATCATATCTTCTCACTTGTAGCTATGAAAATTAAAACTCCTTGAGTTTGGCCTGGATTTGAGGTAAGCAAGATCTAGTCTTCACAACAAATGGTCCCGTGATGAAAGAAAATTTCAAGTTGGACGCTTTGTGAATTTTCAGGAAATGCTCTATCTCTGAGATGATTCTTTGCCTGATGAACTCCAGGGAAAAAACTCTGGGTGTCAAAAATATAGGAAGAAGATAAGGTGCCTCTTGGAACCCATATACCCAAATTACTGTAGAGTGCATGAACAACACCTAATCTCCTACTTTGTTTTCTAAATTTGGCTGTAAGTAACCTTTCATGTTCTCCAGGGCTCTTGGCAGGTTGGTGTTGAATATCAAGCTATAAACTCTGGACATGATCTTATTTATGAAAATGAGCATTGTGATTCTATTGCATTCTGTGGAGATGAATGCTATTTCATGGAACTCTTTCTTTTTTGTCTCTAGGAACATTTTCAGCAAGTATGTGTAATACCCAAAGTGCCTTAGTGATTGGAATTTCACTAGTTGTTTGTGTACATTATCAACTATGAATTTATCAAAACTGATACAGACTATCTGACTAGACTCTGACTAGAAAAAGGTCAACAAAAACCCTAACATGACTTTGACTACATATTTGTCGTTATCTAAACCTAAAATATGACTGCATATGGAACATGCCCATTTGATTTCAATAACCATGACACTTACATTCATGGGCAAGGAAAAACTCTTAGAATAATGCTCAAGTTTAACAATTTCCTGCAAAAATAGGGTTTTGACCTCGGTGGGACATTCTCTGTAAACTGTAACTAGCTTTCCTTCTTCAAAGGGTTCAAACGCAATGGAGGGAGACTCTTGTATGCCTAGGGCATGGCGAATTGACTGGCTATCTACTCTGCACAGGACCTCTGACCCTAACTTATTTAAAGCGACCTTAGGGATTATGGAGGCTTGGACTACTTCGAGGAAGGGTATCTATCACCTTATATTATCAGACAAATTGGCTCTAGACACAGAGACGGGTGAGATGGTTATTTCAATTTCAAACACATCAGAGTCTCTACTAATTAGGGCTTCTTCGCTTGGTGGGGTTTCTTTCTTTGTTAGAGATAAAAAGAAAGGATCCGTGATGACGATGAGAAATACCCGTGAATGAGCGGAAGACGCGTGAATTTAGTGCACTGTTGAGCTTAGTTTTGACTTGAGCGGTCACGCCACTTTTATCGTTTGAATGATTTGAAAAATCATAAAATAATGACAAGGGTCACCCTCCTTATATAAGCCTCCCGATATCGGGGACGAGGAAAAATGGTTGGGGTAGACCGCTTTTCACCCCGATATGCATCTGGTGGTGCCACGTGGTCTCAAGGTGAAGCCAAAATATTTTAATCGGCCCGCTATCAAATAATTAAACCCCACGCTAGTTCTCCGCCTGATATGGATGCTGACCGTTGATATGTGATGCCTGAAATCTGTGATCCATCGTGTCCCGTCAACTCTGCGCCTCCGCTGGATTTATCCCTTTTCCACTCGGTCTGGCCCTATCCTCCAATCTATCTCCTCTCTACACCAGTTTAGCCCCTCGCTAAATCCAAAGAGTTAGATCCCATAAAACAACTATTATGGTGATAACATAGGCTCCAACTCAGGATGCTATCCTCCCTACGAGGTAGCAAAGAATGGTAGACCGAGTGCCTACCCATTGGGCTATAATTTATTTATGCGATCTGAATCTACCAATATTTATTCAAAAACTTGAAATCGACCCAACACAACTTAGGGCCTTCACCTCGGGCTTCAAATATGTTGCTTTCATTTCAATTTTTTCATGCAAAAGGAAAAATGAACATGGTTATGTAAAATGAATGGATGGGGTGATGATTGTTTAAATGATATAATGTTTGAGGAACCTGCCATTCACGTGCCCTCCTCCAACGATGTCTCCATTAATCTCCGGTAGCAGGTAGGCGTTATTTCCATGGTATGCTACAATCTTGAACGGTCCCAACCATAGATGGTCAAACTTACCATGCTTTCCCTTATATTTATTTCTAGCATCCCATATTAACACCCAGTCGCCCGGATTGAAGTCATCCTCCTTGGCATGCCTATCAAAAGACTTCTTGATCTTGTCTTGGCGTAGCTGAGCGTTGTTGAAATCCTTTTTCCTGGTTTGCTGGATACTGATTAGTTCATCCTTTCTTCTTCAAGTGGCATCTGTTTTTGCAGCCTTCTCCTGTAACAACCTCATCACTGGCAATCCCAATGCAGTAGGAAAAATAATGTTTGTGCCATAAACAATCTGAAAAGGTGAGGTGGCGATAGATCTCTTTGGGGTGATTTTGTTGGTCCATAGTGCATGTATGAGATTTTTGTGCCAAGCCTTCTTGTTATCTTGCAACAGTTTCTTGATAATCCCGACTAAGCTTTTATTTGAAGAATCATCTAACCCATTTCCTTGAGGGTAATAAGATGTGGAATGGCCAAGGGTGATATTGTAATCACTGCAAAATTTCTCTATTTTCTTTGGCTTGAAAGCTCCTGCATTATCTGTTATGATCTTGATTTGGCATCCGAACCTTGACAAAATATTGTCTTCTAAAAACTGGATGATAACAACATTTGTTGCTTTCCTGGTGGGAACTGCCTCAATCCACTTAGTGAAGTAATTTGTTGCTGTTAGAATCCACTTGTGATGAGATGAGGATTGTGGATGTATTTCACCTATAAAATCAAGGACCCACTGTATAAAATGTGCCTCAACAGATATGGTATTCAAAGACAGAGGCTGCAATTTCCTTTTCCCTTAAAAAATCTGACATTCATGAAATCTTGCAACCTCTTTATAGACATCAGAAAAAATTCTTGGCCAATAGAACCCAGCCCTCAAAATCTTGTGCACAATGGTTTTCCAATAATGGTGTCCTCCACAGTCATCCTTATGAGATTCTTTGATGGTCTTCTCAGCTTCTTCTTCCAACAAACAACTCAACAAAATTCCCCCTGGATCTTTTCAGTATAGATATTGATTTACTATCCAAAACGTTGTTGCCTTCATTTTTAAGAATCCGGCCTTTGTTTTACTGAATTCAGAAGGAGCTTGCAAATTCCTCAATACATAAATGATGTCTGCGTACCATGGGGAGTCCAAAAACTTCTGGTATATCTGAGGAGTTCTCTCTTCATGTGCACTTGTTGACAAGTCAACCATGAAATTTATTCCTAAAATCTCACAGTTGGTCTGTTCCATCAGCTTCACAAGCCCTTGTCTCTTGGTCAATTTGGTGGGTTTAATCTCAAGGTTGTATTCTAATAACACTGCTATCCATTTACCCCTCTTTCCTTCAGGATCAAGTTGGGTTAAGAGGTCTTTCACAAAACTACTAGGCACATAAGCAATAGTATGGGAATGGAAGATGTAAACTCTAAATTCTTTCAAGGCCTTGACTAGTGCATATGCTTGTTTCTCCATGATATCATACTTCAAAGGGGAATCCCTCAATTTCTTGCTGTAATATGCTATGGGCTTCTCAAAATTCTATTCATCTTTCTGTAGTAAAACACCAACAATTGTGTGCTCCAAGGCAAAAGAGAACAATATGAAGTCCTTTTCAAAATTAGGGTTGGCTAGTACTGGAGCCTTGGTCAATGACACTTTGATGTCCTCAAAGGATTTTCTGGGTTCAGGGGTCCACTTTATTTCGTTTCCTTTCTTGATCATGTTGGTAATATACTTTATGATCTCAGCCAAGTTAGGGATAAATATTCTCAGAAAATTCACTTTTCCCAGGAAAAGATTGTATCTCTTTTTTACTTTTGGGTATGCCAATTTTTAAGATTCCCTCAACTCTACTGGGATCTACCTTTATTACATCTTTTGAAATAATGTGACCCAACAACTTTCCTTCTTCCATAGCGAAATTTGACTTCTTAGGGTTTAATGAGATTATGAACTTTCTGCACTTCTGAAATGCCCTTCTTAGATGCTTAAGGTGTTCTTCATCCGAAACAGAATACACAGTGATACCGTCTAGGTTGATAACAATGAATTTGCCTTTTTCATCAACAAATTATATGTCCATAGCTCTTTGAAATGTTTCCCCTACATTCATGAGCCCAAAGGGCATCTTGGCATACATGAAAGTTCCCCATGGAGTTGTGAATGCTGTCTTTTCCTGATCATCAGGGTGTACCATAATCTGATTGTATCCAGAGAAGCCATCCAACATCGACATTATCTGAGAACCCACCACTTTCTGTAAAATGTGGTCCATTTTAGGCAGTGGGTAGTTGTCCTTTAGAGATACTCTGTTCAGATTTCTGAAATCCACACAACCTTTCTCCACTCTTTTTTTTGACTGGCACCATATTTGCTACCCATCTAGAAAAAACTCAGGGATACTATGATATTGGCTTCAAATAGATTCTTTACCTCTTTCTCAATCAAGGGTAGCAACAAAAGGTTTATCCTTCTTAATTTCTGTTTGAAAGGTTTTTGATATTCTTTGATTGATATCACATGTTGGATTATACTGGTGTCATAAACTTTCAGATCATCATAGCTCCAGGAAAAAACATCAGGTAACTCCTTCATTAATTTGATACATTTCTCCTTCACTTTAGGACTGAGCATTCTGGACTACTTGATGATCTTGGGATCCTCCTAAGTCCCAATATTACAATCTTCTACATCCCCTTCATTTACTGTGATTTTTGGACTTCTAGCCACATCATTGTTATCAAAAAATTTCTCCAATGGGACTAGACCCTTGAGAATGATGTTGCTTTTTAGCTGAACTATGTCTCTGCCTGCAATCTGATTGTTGAAGTACCCCTCCTTTGTGAAAGCAACTGCATCTACCTCTTCATCACAATATTCTTCATGAATCTTCAAATTCTCAAATTCATTCTCCATCTCAAGGAATATTTCTATCTGTTTATCATCTTCAAAAACCTTCCAGTACTTAATATTATCTGGTACTGCTGGCCTATATTTGACCTCAACCTCATATATTATGTCAGGGAAAATTGGAACTTTGTAAACCATTGCTGAAGTAGCCAAGGCATCAACAATCTATTTTGTCCTCTTGGAATTGCTGAAAGATTATAGTCTAGAAATTTCTCAAGTAGATCTAGCACTAGGTTCCTAAATTCCCTCATTCTGGGATGTTTTTCTTGTTATATGCCTTTGATTTGATTAATAATTAGTTTAGAGTCTCCGTGTGCAACTATTCTTTTAACACCCAATTTTTTCAAAACCTTCAACCCCAATATTAATGCTTCATATTCGACCATGTTATTCGTACACTCAAAAACAAGTTTGTAAAAACACAATTTTGAATCCCCCTTGGGGTGATTTATCCACACGCCAGCCCCTGATCCCTCTCTACAGGCAGCTCCATCGAAACTCATATTCCATACCTGGTCTTCTGTGTTATCCTGCTGCTCTGAAAAATTTTCAACCTACTGATCAGATCTATCTTTGTCAACCATATCAATTTCTGGTTCTTTCTCTTCAAAACACAGGTCATTGAAGAAAATGGAAGATCCCAACTCAGTTTCCGCAGAGTAGATGGGATGATTACTCAACTTTGACTTGTTTCTAACCATGTATTTGAGAAAAACCTCTCTATACAACCTTTTTGTCTTGACCAAAGACAGGGATGGTGGCATATGACATGTCCATATGGAGAGCTCCCTTAAGTTTTGCATCCTATGACCTAGATAACAACATGCAAAACTTGGGAGGAATATCAACAACCACTACATCCATAACCATGTTCTTTGTTGGGATTTGTGCTAAGGATACCACCAGATCTTTGATAAGACCCAAACACTTCACCTTCCTGGAATCAAAAGAGAGCAGGTCTTTGTAAGGCCTTGTGATATAGGGGCCTAGTTGGTCCATGACCACCTTGGGCATCATGTTATGAGATGATCCTGAATCCAACATGGCATTGTGTAGAGTCATATCATGGATTTTCAGGCTGACATAGAAAGGGGGGACTTCTTCATTATCACTATTTTCCTCTACTCGTGGTCCAAATAAGATGGCAGGGTGATCATATTGTATGTTTAGGGTATCAGAAGCTTGTTCCATCTTAAGCATCTTGATGATCTAATTTCTATATTCGTTGTTCTTAATCAATTCATTGAATGGTACAAAAAATTTAATCTTGGCCATCTCAATTTCAAAATTAAAGGAGGATGAGGTTTTCTCTACCTCTTTCGTGACTATTTTTTTCCTTGCCTCTATTTTCTTCTGGGGCTCTTCTTTCTGTTTTCCTTTGTCCACAATACCCTTTGCAGCAGAATCCTTTGCAGTAGAATCCTTTTTGGGGTGAATTGAAGAGGGTATGTTACTATGAGCTTCTTTGGTGGTGTTTCCCCGATCCAGATTATTTTCAGCATGAAATGAGAGTGGAGATATAATAAAGAAATGCACAGTTATATCACGTATATCCAATAATATAACATAAATGTATCGGAGATGGAACCATAAACATAGAGATACAGTAATACATGATTTCTATTAATGAAAGAATATACAAAGAATGTAAAAATACAGAGTAAAAGAATAGCTAGAATGGTGGAAGCTTATCTCTAGAAATATATGTGATGACTACTTGCATTCACAAGAATATGATTTTACAATGAGGCTCCAAAGACCTTTTTATCATAAAGAAAATCCAAAACCCTAACCCCAAAAAATGAAAATCCAACAGATTTGTGGACCCTGTTTTGGGTAGTTTGGTGTATCAACTTCCCGGGGGTGTAACTTTGGCATATGACCTCCTTTTGGGGTGCAAGATAGATCGTTAAAAATATTTATCCGAGGACTACATTAGTTGGCAGAAAATATCATGATGATATTTTCCGCTCGAAAGATGCCCAAAAAATGTTGTTTAGGGCCTCAAAACATCTCCAGAAGTTCAGGACCCGAAAAACTGCAAAAAATAGTAAATTACCAAAGTTGCCAGAAAGTTGTTTTGAGCCAGTTGGAAAAGGTGGGTGGCCACCAATATCCAACTGGATCAATCCTCCCTCATGAAGCAATGGTATCCATTGCATTGAGTGCCCCAGAGAGAGGAAAAAGCGCTTGCTGAATCTGGATCTTGGTGCGCTGCTTGCCTTGCTAGAGACGTCACACTGCTCAGTTTGTGGAAGGCTGTCACGAACCTGTTGAGGCTGGGGCTGTTAAAAAAGTCAAGTTACATGAGAGGAATGTGTGAAGAAGGAATCTTTGTGCTTTGCAACAACCTTTTCGACATGCTTATTTTGGATGGAGGGTGCTTGGGGCGAGGTTGTAGTGGTTGCAATGTGGTGTTATCTACAATCCCAACTATTTGATGACCTCTGCTGATGATCCAGGGGATCAAATTTTGCTCAAAATTCAAAGTGCTTGGAATTGCTTCAAATCGAACAAGAGCGTAGGCCTCATTGTCACGAACCCAACACAACTTTTTTGGGTTCAAACGGACATCGGATGAGAGAAATACCGTGTTCTATTCAAAACGACAAACATGCAAAAACAAATGTGCTGACTGTATAGTTCGTACAGATGCTGACGTGGCAGACTGTACGACACGTGATAGATGTGTTGGAAGTCATGTGGATGAGTTGGCGTATGACACATGGCTTGTTTGTGGTGAATGGGATAGTGACACATGGCCCAATCAATGGCCACCACGTGTCATCTAAACATTGGTTAAAATTTGTGTAGTCGGCAGGAATCGACCCCGCGACCTCTGGGCAAGGGGTAACGCTTTGGGAAGGGCCGCCCAACCGGCATGCCCGCCCACAAGTGTTTCTTATTATATATATGTGAAACAATGTATTTACATTGCAATGTGTTTTGGATTGGGTGCGGACAGGGTTGGGGCTAAGCCCTAGCCCCCGTCCATATGTATATATATATGTGACTACCCGCGCGTAGTTCAAACAGAGCCATAACACATATAACCAGTGGGCCATAACACATATAATCAGTGTACCATACACATACGACTGGTGGTCAATGTATATCATGGGAGTTGTATTACCAATGGTTATGAAACCGCACCGACATTTGTTGCTCTATCATTCGATTTGGGACTTGGCCCCCTTTTATATGTGCGCGAGGTCATGTGGTGGACCATGTGCTCATGGGCTTGGCTCTTAGGGGCTGGCATGTAACTGTCCTACAATTTGCACCAGTTGTGCGGTTGCGCCCGTTGCTAGGTTTTCCCACATATATGCACGTGGGGGATAGGTTGAGGAGGCAAGGGTGCATTTTGGCGATCCAGAGACAACAAGTTTGAAGGGGAACTTCCAGGAAGCCTATCTTCTTCAATTTTTCGCCAAACGAGGTGCCGAAAAAGCCCAGCTAGGGGTTTTTGGACGTTCTGAAGCCATTGGAGCCATCTATTTGGCATTTTGAGCATTATAAAGCACATATTTGAGCACTTTGAGCAAATAATACAAAAGATCCATTGGAAGCTGGACCAAGAGATGTAGCCCAAGAGAGGGGTGAACTCCTTTATCATTTGCTGTGTTATGTGTTTTCTGTTCACTGTTATTTGCTACTATTTATATGCATCTTGAATGAGTAATTTCTATAAATTTTTTTTTTCAAAATTGATCCATTTGCATTTGAACACATGAATTTAAAACTTGCAAATATTTTCAAGAATACAAGTCTTCTTCATTTTTAGATCAAGTTGGTATCAAAGCATAGGTTTTTGAAGACTTGATTATTTGCAAGTGTTTTGTTTTTTGATGCTCACAAGTTTGAAACTCACAAGAGGAGAAGGTCAACTTATAGAGCCAAGTTCTCATCCTTCAAGAAGGAAGATTATATCATCACCACAAGCTTCAAGGAGGCATTCACCAAGTATGGCTCATGAAGAGAGTCATGAACATATTCCTACAGAAGATGAAGATCTCAGAAAGGCTTTC
>ML854442.1:0-20577 GCA_009831015.1 Picea engelmannii | reverse complement strand
AGATGAAGCGCCAAAAGTCATGTGGGCCCCGTTTGGGTAAGTTGGTGCATCAACTTCCCGGGGTCGTAACTTTTGCATACGATCTCCGTTTTAGGCGTATGATAGCTTGTTGGAAAGATCTATCCGAGAAATACAACTTTTGGCTGGAGCAACATTGATCCACGATCCATGTTGCTCCCCGTTTTCCCAAAAAAACGTCGTTTAAGGCCTCAAAATGGCCCCGGAAGTTAAAAACTGCTAAAAATAGTAAATTACCAAAATTGTCAGAAACATGTTTTGGGCCAGTTGGAGAAGGTGGGTGGCCACCGATATCCACCTGGATCACTCTCCCACCAAAGAAAAGCTTCTTTGTGCATTCTTAGTTTTGTAAAAGAAACTTTGTCTTCATATATGTATTGTTGTATCTCATAATAGGGATCGACCTTCCTCAAGTAGTGGCCAATTTGTAGGGCACCCATCTGGGCATTATAAGAAATAATTTCTCTATGGGTCACCCTACAAATTTGATTATTGCAGTAGGGTGTTATTGGATTTTGGATTAGAGTGATTCATGAGACTTCTTTAAGGAATACTCTTTTGCAGTGTTGTGATGAAATATGTCAAAGTTTAAAGTATTTGGGAAACAAGGATCATTTGGCTATCCAAACTCCCCATGTTACAATTAAGATTGAAAATTCCTTCTTCAGACACTTCATTGTGGCTATGCAATTTGTCTTTAATCTCCTTTGTTTAAGTAACAATATTTATCATAAACTATGTGTGATGAAAACACCTCCAATATGTATGAAACAATGCCTTCATAACAATTTGATCCAAACAATACGTGACTCATAAGTTTAACAATAGCCAAACACCCATTACACATACATTTACACTAAATGCTGGATAACAAACCAATTTCAAATTTGTATTAACATAATAAAATGTTCCTAGTGTTTATATTTAACAAAATTCCAAATTATTTAGGAAAATAGGAAGAGACAAAGGTATCTACAAGGGTTGGATCCATTGAGGAAGAGTAATTTTTTCTCAATAGTGGGGAATTTCCATGAGGGTTGTTCCTAAAGTGTTTTAGATTCAAATTGAAGTAGTGGTTTCATTTGTAGTTGTAATTGAAGAAATTATATAAAATAAATTAAATGATCTCATGAATCATACACATATAAATGGATCAAAATCCACCATGGATAATTAAAAAAAAATAAAAAAAAAATATGAAAGACAATTCAATATGAGTATTGGTATTCCCCCTGATGCGCTGACACCTGGAGATTGTATGTCACATCACACATGGGAAACAAGCCCAGTTAAAACCCCTCACCGCTGTGATGTCCCATTCCCAAGAGTAGGCTAGCAGGGAGTGACTTAGTAGTCTATGTGTTCCCGTAGACTATAGTCAGGCAAAAACAGGGAACAAAATGGAGATATAAGGGTGATTTGGTGGAACAAAAGTGCCTAGCTTAACTGAGGTCAATGGTGAATTAGATTGGGATGAGCATAAAGGGAGGAATTTGAACTAATTTCTCATTATGAATTGTTATGATTTGATGTTGAGAGTTCCCAGAGGAGGAAGAGATTCGACCTTACTGTTTTGTGGATTTCTGGAGGAAACCACCACCATTGATCAGTTTCGGTGTTGAGAGACACACCCTAGCCCATCAGAGATACCATCTAGGTATTTCACTGTGCTATTCAGGAATATCCAGTTGCAGTGTTGCGCATCTCAACCAGTGAGGGTGCAAGTCATATAGAGGGTTTGTGGAGCTACACGAGGTCAGAGCTCAGATTGCAGTTTCCTTCCGAACCAGTTGAGATCCAGCCAGGGCACTTAGATTGAGCCACTTTCCATCATATTCTGATGGTGGAATCTTTCAGAGCACATCATCTAGCCATTTAAGGTGCAACTCTTTTCGAAGGACAATTTGGGTTGTAGACCGAGCATCAAAACAGATCTGGGGAAACCCTTCTGACCCAGTTCTATATTTGGCGAGGCGATCGTTTTGAGTCCTATAACAATTGATTCTATTGGTGGAATCATTTGGGGTGCATCCAGAGGCCCAGAAGGTGCACAAATCCCCCCACGGGACGATATCCAGTGCATCAGAGACTAGATCTGTCATCCAACACTCATTAGTATCATTCTAGAGGCCAGGGTGCTTCTATTGGGACAGTTTCCAACTCATTTTGACAAGTACAACCTTCCAGATGAGTTTTCCAGCTTGTAGCGGTTACTATGCTTCTCCAAAATTGCCAGTTTTTGTCGATCTATCTATGCATGCATCATATCTGCCTTCATCTTCTCATCACATGTATTTTATGCTATTTGCTTGTATTCCAGTGACGATCCATGAGATCTAACTGATGACTATCTTCTATATTTCCAGTATGTCATTGTATTTCCATGCTTGAACCTCATAAATGCATATTATTGGGCGGTTGATGTTCTTATTTCCGCATGCATCTTCTATATACTTTTTAAACCATAATATACAACATGCACATGCAATAACCACAAACATCTTAAACACATAACTAAAATGCATCCAGAAACCCCCAGAGTATTAGATCTGAAGATAAAACACATCCAGAAACCCCTAATATATCAGATCTGTGAGACAAAACACTAGATCTGTAGTAAGTATCCTGATCAATGAGATCAGGGATATTTCAATGGTATCAGAGCTTTAGTCCTGCTAGCCTGTGTCTAAAGACAATGAGTACAGTAGAAGACCCAGATGGTCGTGAGCATGTAGGTGACAAATATGTCACTTACAACAGGTGCAAGGAAAGAAGGCCTAACTTTCCTCCTTTCCCTCCCAATTCAAAGGAAGAGGAAGAGGCACATAGAGAAGGAGAGAGAAGGGAAGAGTGTGAGGCCGAGTGCAAGGCAGAGAGAATGCTAGGAGACATATATGAGCGACCAGAGGGAAGTGGTAAGGCCCCCATGGAACCAGAGGCAACCTTCATGCAGGTTATCAGTAATATGTTAGCTAGTCAGTGAACCATGTCACAATCCTTGGCTCAGGTGGTTGATAGATTGGATATGGTGGATATTCTGGGCACCCAAGCCCCACATGCAGTACAAGGGAACTCAGGGGCAGGCTCGCACATACACATATGCGAGTAGGATTCCTCGACCTTTGTTTCCCAGTTCTCAGAAGGCACCCCCAGTAACAACACAGATGTTGATAGCACAACGACTGCCAACTCATGCATAGGACCTTACAGAGTATCAGAGGGAGTATTCAGCGTTGGGCTGTGACTTCCATATGGATATGACCTTAGTCAAGTATTGTGGACTCATACTCAGGAACCGCCCTAGAGAGCCATAGAGAGGAGGGCCGCAGCAGCAACAGGGGGATAACATTGATTTCATCCTAAAAGTTGGTAAACTCACCATACCTTCTTTCGATGGATCGTCCAAATGCACCGCCAGAGCTTGGGTACAGAAGCTAGACACCTACTACAAGCTCAACCATATGACCGAGTCTGAAGCCATCAATTTCGCGAACTTACACTTAGAGGGTGAGGCACACGAGTGGTGGTATCATGGATTGGTGACATTGGGCCACAATCGCATCACCTCATACAGAGAGTTCACAGAGAGACTCATGGATCAATTTAACAGGAGGTATCCAGAGATCCATTTCAGAGATCTATCCCAGTTGAGACAAACTGACACAACATAGGCATTCATCTCATAGTTTAAGAGGGTAGCAGTGGCAGTGACAGATATATCTGAGCCCCAGTTGGTCATGTTATTCACATAAGGGCTCATAGAACCCTTGAGGGGATGGGTGAAGGCATATTGGCCTCACACCTTGCTGGATTCCATCCGACGCAATAGAGATTTGGTGGAATCCGTGCCAAAAACTAAACCCTTTACCAAACCCTTTGTACCACAGAAAGACAAGGATCAAAAGAATCCTCAAAGGGAATGGAAGGATAAGCCCAAGTTGGATGATGATACGAGATGTGAGTTGATGAGGAAGAAGCTTTGCTTCTCTTGCAGAGACCCTTGGGTCACAGGGCATATATGCAGGGGGAAGGGACAACTCCACTACATTGAAGTGGAATCTGGCAGTGATGAGGAGGATGAGGATATCGAGGCACCGATAGATAGAGATTCAGAGGATGAGACCACTCATGAGACAAAGCAACAACCGAAGAAACCTCAGATACCGGTAGGGGCACATCTCAAGGAGGAGACAAAGCCTTGTAGAGAGGTGAAAGGGGGAACCATAGCCACCCTTTTAGGAGTACCCAAGTACAACACTCTCAGGCTCAAGGGCCTTATACAGGGGCAACACATGACAACTTTAGTTGATGGTGGGGCCACCCACAACTTTATAGATGCATCCTTAGTATCCAGGAGGGGGTTACACACTGAGGAGTTTGAGAGATTACATGTAGCAGTGGTAGATGGATACACAATGACATATTTGGACATGATCCCCAACCTAGAGGTCAAACTAGTCAACTAAACCTTGACAGACACTTTCTATGTAGTTGAACTATCAGATACTGATGTCGTGTTGGGGGTACAGTGGTTATATTCATTGGGGGAGATTGGGTTCAACTATCAAATGTTGACCATGAGCTTCAGAGATTCCAGTGGATCGAGAGTTGTGCTGAGAGGCATGTCTACGGGAGAAACTCAAGCAGTATCGACAAAGAGGATGGAGCAGATCTTTCGTCATGGTGATGTGGCCTATGCAGCTGAGTGTTTGATCATCATGAGAAAGGATTCAGAGGGTAGGGAGCATTACCATCCACAGATCAGAGAGCTTTTGAGTCAGTGTGTGCCAGTATTTTGGGCGATACCACCAAGGAGACCGCTCAACAAGGGTTTTGAGCACATGATTGAGTTAGAGGCAGGGGCTATGCCGGTGATTACAACGCCCTATATGAACCCCAAGAAATTCAAGGATGAGATTGTGAAAGAAATCAAAGAATTTCTTGCTATGGGGCACACCAGGTACAACATGACTCCTTTTGCATCTTCAGTCATTCTGGTACTGAAGAAGGATGGCACATTATGGATGTGCATCGATTACAGAGCGCTCAACAAGAAAACAATCAAGAATCATTACCCCATTCCACACATAGATGAGATGATGGATGGGTTACATGGGGCAGTCGTCTTCACTAAGATTGATCTATGGTCAAGATACCATTAGATCAACATCAAGGAGAAGGACATTGAGAAGACAACATTCTGGTGCCATTTCAGACACTTTGAATTCTTGGTCATGCCATTTGGATTGGCCAACGCACCAGGCACTTTCCAGTCTTGCATGAACCACATCTTTAGAGGATAGTTGAGGAAGTACCTTCTGGTATTCTTCGATGATATACTGATCTACAAAAAGACATGGGATGAGCATCTGGCACATTTGGGAGAGGTCTTGGATATTATGTAGGCACCATCATTATATGCCAAGGAATCCAAATGTGAATTTGGCATGAGAGAACTACTGTACTTGGGGCATATCATCAGTGAGCAGGGAGTACAAGTTCATCAAAAAAATATCAAGGCCATTCTGGATTGGCCAACACCCAATAACCTCATGGAGCTAAAATGATTCTTTGGGTTATGCAGTTACTACAGGCGGTTCGTCAAGGTATTCTCACAGTTGGGAGCACCACTCATAGACTTGACCAAGAAGGGTGCTTTTCATTGGATAGAGGAGTCACAACAGACATTTGACAAAATGAAGGAGGTTATGAACACATGCCCTGTTCTATCCCTTCCAGACTTCTCACGACCGTTTGTCTTAGAGTGCAACGCGTCAAGGGAGGGGATTGGAGTAGTTTTGATGCAGGGGGGCCACCCAATTATGTTTGAGAGAAGAAAGATCAATGATTCGGAGAGACTCTATCCTATTTACGAAAAGGAAATGCTAGCGATCATGCATGGCTTAACCAAATTCAGGCAGTATCTGGTAGGCAACAAATTTGTAGTGAACACTGATCATAACAATCTCAAGTATTTCCTAGATTAGAAAGACCTCAGTGAGAGACAAAAAAAGTGGGTCTCAAATATCCAAGCCTTTTACTTTGACATTGAGTATGTCAAAGGAAAAATGAATATCGTAGCAGATTCCTTGTCCAGGAGGCCAACATGATGTTCGATGATGGACATTTGTACATATTGGAAAGCTCGTTTGTTGGTGGAGTACTCCAAAAAATTTTTTTTTTGTGAGGTGATGGATGGATAGATGGTTGATGATAGATACTGGGTTCTTGATGACATCATTTTCTACAAGGACCGGATCTACTTGGTTCCAGAATCTACCATGAAGGGGAAAATTCTGAAGGTGTGTCATGATTCGCCTACAACAGGTCATCAAGGGTACTTCAAAACATATATGCAGATCAGGGAGATATTCTCATGGAAGGGTCTCAAGAATGATGTGCTAAAACACATCTAGGAGTGCATGACTTGTTAGCAGAATAAGTCTGAGCATACACACCCCGGGCTGCTACAACCTCTACCCATTCCAGAGTAGAAATGAGAGAGCATTTCTATGGATTTCATTACAGGCCTTCCTTGAGTGTAGGGCAGGGACTGTATATTTGTGGTGGTCGACAGACTGACCAAATTTTCACATTTATTTGCCATACCCATAGACTACAAGGCCATACAGGTAGCAAATTTTGTTTTCAAGGAGGTATTCCGATTGCATGTTTTATTGAGGCAGATAGTCAGTGATAGAGATGAGTGCTTCATCAACGCATTTTGGCAAGAATTTTTCAGGTTGACAGGCACATAGCTAGCTATGACTACCAACTACCACCCACAGATAGATGGACAGACAATGATCATTAATAGATGGGTGGAGGGGTATCTGAGGAACTATGTGGGGGGGTAGCAGTGCACATGGGTGAGATGGTTACACATGGGTGAGTATTTCTACAACACAACTTACCATATGTCTATCAGGATGTCACTATTTAGGGCATTGTATGGGTACGATGCACCCTCCTTTGTGGAGATTGTGTTTGGGGATAGCAGGGTCCCCAGGGCCAAAGATCGGGTGGAGGAGAGTCAGAGGATTCTGCAGTCAGTGAGGGAGAACTTGCAGACGACTCAGAACCAATAGAAGATATATGTAGACCGGCACAGAGTCGAGCGCAGTTTTGAGGTAGGGGATTTGGTTTTTCTGCGGTTACAGCTATACAAACAATCCTCCTTGAAGAGGAGCGGAGCAGAGAAACTGAAGCTGAAGTTTTATGGGCTATACAGAGTCATCAGGAGGATAGGCGAGGTGGCATACAAGCTAGAGCTACCAAAGGGTAGCAAGATTCATAACATCTTTCACATCTCTTGCCTTAAAAAGGTCGTGGGACAACATATTAGTATTTCAGAGGAGTTGCCACCCTTGGATGAGGAGGGCCAGTTGGAGCTAGTGCTGGAGGAGGTATTAGAGCAGAGAGAGCACCGGTTGAGGAGTAGGGTCATCAGGGAGTGCTTGGTTAGATGGAGGGGTCTTCCAGTGGAGGATGCCACATGGGAGGGAGAGCATATTTTGCAGTACCCAGGATTGATGTTTCTTGAGAACAAACAATCTCAGGAAGGGAGGACCGTGATGTTCTGTTCCCAAGAGTAGGCCAGCAGGGAGTGACTTAGTAGTCTATGTGTTCCCGTAGACTATAGTCAGGCACAAACAGGGAACACAATGGAGATATAAGGGTGATTTGGTGGCTAAATGATGAATTAAGCCAAAAGCATAGGAAAAGTCACTTAAGCCTAAGTCAACGAAGAATTAAAACGAAAAGGTGCTAAAGGGGGACTTAATTAATTAATTATTCACCTTAGGAGGAAAAGCGCCTAGCTTAAGTGAGGTCAATGGTGAATTAGATCAGGACGAGTATAAAGGGAAGAATTTGACCTGACTCCTCATTATGCATTGTTATGATTTGATGTTGAGAGTTCCCAAAGGAGGAAAAGATTCGACCTTACTGTTTTGTGGATTTCTGGAGGAAACTAGCACCATTGATCGGTTTCGATGTTGAGACACACCCTAGCCCATCGGAGATACCATCTAGGTATTTCATCGTGCTATTCAGGAATGTCCATTTGTAGTGTTGTGCAACTTAGCCAGTGAGGGCACAAGTCAGATAGAGGGTTTGTGGAGTTGCACGAGGTCAGAGCTCAGATTGCGGTTTCCTTCCGACCCAGTTGAGATCCAACCAGGGCGCTTATATTGAGCCACTTTCCATCAGATTCTGATGGTGGAATCCTTCAGAGAGCATAATCCAGCCATTTAAGGCCCAACTCTTTTGGAAGGATAGTTTGGGTTGTAGACGGAGCATTAGAGAAGATCTAGGGAAACCATTCTGACCCAATTTCGTATTTGGCGAGGTGATCGTTTTGAGTTCTATAGAAACTGATTCTATTGGTGGAATCATTTGGGGCGCATCCAGAGGCCCAGGAGGTGCGCAAACCGCCCCAGGGGATGAGATCCAGTGCATCAGAGACCAAATCTATCATACGACACTCATCAATATCATTCTAGAGGCCAGGGCACTTATATTGGGACAGATTCCACCTCATTCTGATGGGTACAACCTTCCAGACGATTTTTCCAGCTTGTAGCGGTTACCGCGCTTCTTCGAAATTGCTGGTTTTTGCCGATCTATCCGTGCATGCATCAGATATGCCTTCATATTCTGATCATAGGTATTTTATGTTATTTGCTTGTATTCCAGCGATGATCCATGAGATCTAACTGATGAATATCTTCTATATTTCCAGTATGTCATTGTATTTCCATGCTTGAACCTCATAAATACATATTATTGGGCAGTTGATGTTCTTATTTCCACATGCATCTTCTATATATTGTTTAAACCATAATATACAACATTCACATGCAATAACAACAAACATCTCAAACACATAACTAAAACGCATCCAGAAACCCCCAAATAAAAATGCATCCAGAAACCCCCAGTGTATCAGATCTGCGAGATAGAACAATAGATCCGTAGTAAATATCCTGATCAATGGGATCGGGGATATTTAAGCCACCAACATCCTCCTTAGATCACTCAAAATGATTATCATTTACTCCGGCCAGAGCTTAGTGCGTCGGGACAGTTCAACAACTCTAATGGTGCTTTAAGTTTGGCCCTCTGGTACTGGTACGATGTATCTTGCCTGCAACACTCTGCATTCATGGTTTCCTTAGCCATCACCTCACTCATCATCATGCATGTATTTCCTCGTTGTTTCCCTTATCTCCAGATTTCATCCTTAGTTTCTCATTCTCCCCTGGTTATTAAGCTTTGGATACCCTAGGTCTCTGTAATTTTCCTTCTGTCCATCCCAAGCATTTCTGGCCTCTCCACTGTGAATTCTTCCCCCCACGAACTCAACCGTGCCATGCCTCGTGAGAGAGGAAAATCCAAGCGTGAGCTGACCTACTATAGTCAAGTAGGCAGGCACTGATGCACTGTACCAACCTCTCTCTCTCTCCCATTCCAGGAAGCAACTCAGCCCGCTCTCCCCACTCTGATCAAAACTGGGGCATGGATGCCTAAGCAGAGCTTCACTCGCCTAACCCAGAGCCAACCTATGGATGATGCATAGTGGAGGAGGAGATTACTCCTAACTGGGAGGAGATTCCTCCTAACTTGTAGGATACCGCCGATGAACAAATGACACAAACAGGCATCGAAATCCCCTTGAATTCCCTGGAGTTGGTCATGACAGGTTGTCTGGTAGAAGAGAAATTTCCTTGTCTGATGTCGGACTGCTGCAAGAATTCCACCAACCCCAATGCTGAAGACCCATGAATCAAATGGGGCGAATTATGGAATGAGGAGGACAACCACGACCCACCCAGTAGGGAAATACAAACAAAAGTGCCAATGCAATTGGCTCTGGACAACCACGACCCACCTAGATCATTCAGGCTCATAGAGGATCATTTGGCCCTCATTTTCAAGATGAGAAGAGACTTGGCCAAGCAACTGCATAACCAGAGTATCCTCAACAAGCACCTGGATATTCTATTCGACTCCTTGTCAAGCGAGCCTGCGAAGAGTTGCTGCCCGACTTGCTGCCAACCATATTCCTTCATAGTTTGCCAAGAAGGATGCTCAGGTTTGCCTCATGTCTAACTTATTTATCGTTAATTTTCTGGTCTTAGCTACAATGTTTTTTGCTGCCATTAGACTCTGGTTCACTAACTGGTCCTTGAACAATGCCGACCACATGTTCTCGTTTTCATGCATGTGGCAAAACAAGTTGCAAGATATTATGGTTTCAGACATGTGTCGCTTTCTAGTCTTTGCACAAAGCCAACCACCTGTTCCGGTTTCCATACATGTAGCAGAACAGGTGGCAAGTCTTGATGTACTCTTAGATATGTATCACTTTTTGATAACGTAAGATAATACAATTTTTTTTATTTAAAATAAATAAATAAATATGAGTATTGGTATTTGGTGAGCCAATTTGTTGAATTATGGAACTATGCAAACCTACAATGTGTTGTTTCAATGTGCAACGGGTCAACATGTTAAGTTACATGACACAATATTAGACTCACCGATTTTCGTCAATCGTGCATGGCACTTGCGACGGGTCAACTTGCGGAGTTGCATGAGATAACACTAGAGCTACCAATTTCCTTTCATTCGTGAATTTTCAAATAATACAACGTTCAATGTCAATGTAAAATTGAAGGGTTGATTGCTTTGATATAAAACCTGTTTTGGTTGAAACCAATAAACACTACCATAACTTAAAATAATTATTTATTTTTAAAACTTGTGATTGAACTCTACGTCAAAGAGAGCCCATATCAAATCTGATATATCCGAATATTTTAATTTATTTATCTTTTTAAAAACTTATGTTATTTTAATTTATTTATCTTTTTAAAAACTTATTTCATAAACTTAGTCATCTTTGATTTTGATATACCAGAACTAGAGTGGGAAAAGGTAAGAGCGAGTCTATTACCCATATGGAGATTGGCTATTCTAGGATATTAGTATTTAGTCCTATTAATTATTATAACTAAATCTTAAAAATTGAATTTTTTTGGTTGATATTTTTGTTACATTTGTTTGAGATTAGTGAGTTTGGTGAGAAATTGTTACATATACAAATTTGAGTATAATTTGAATTTTCTAGGGTTATTTTAGTATATTGAATCTATTTTTATATTTTAAATAATAAAAAACAGTAATTTCATGCAAATTTATATCACTAAATTTTGATTAAAAAAATCATTTTGTAAAACAATTAGACAACACCCAATCTTATTATCCATTAGATTAGATTAAAATTGTCGTGAAGTCAATGAATGAATTTGCAGGCCATGGAATTTTGTGCTGGAAGCAATTGAATGATTTGATATTCGAAGCATAATTAAGTAGAAGTTTAAAGATATTTTAATAGAAGAAGTTAAGAAAATACGAGAATATTTGGTACTGTTCATTTTGTTGATATTTTATGGCTTTGTGTTGTAAATCTGTTCGTGACGACAATGCGACTCGAACTGTGCTCACTGTTGGACAATATGGAAGCCGTGGGATGCAGAATACTACGGTTTCCTGGGGTTTGAAGTTAGAAAATATTGACGAGGGAAACCGTGGTCTCTACAGAGCCGTGATCGAAATCTTGTCGATGTTCAGCTACGATCTCATCAAGGACCTCAAGGTGCAGACGAAAGAAACGCTTGAGTGCAAAAAAGCTTCATTATGAAGGAAGGAGTTGTGGATCTAAGGAATGATGCCTCATTAATTGTTGATACATGAGAGTGGTCTACTAGTGAGTTTGGGACTGGAACTCGAGAATCTAAATAAAGAGATATACCCTTACTAAGGTTAAAAGGTAGTTTGATGGAGGCAGTAGCCTCGAATATTTCAAAATACTTAAGGGATGTTGATTAAGACCGTACCAGATAGAGATCAAGAAAAGTACTAGTTAAGGGAGGGTGTTGGAGTGATTAACTTCTACTTGTCTTATGTATTTAATATGATATATTCATCATCAAATTATTAAGACGGTGGTTTGCTAATTGTAATGTAGAGATTATCTCTACATGGGTGATTTAGGGTTTTGTTAGATCTAGGATATATCTTAGATCCTATTTAGGTGCGTGGTTGAGAGATTCTCTCAACAAATGGATTGCATAGCTAAGATAGTCATTCTATCGCTAATGTATTTATATGTGTGTAATGCTTCATTGAATTAAGAGAATACGATAATAGTTTTCATGTGTAAAATATGTCTAGTGTCCCTCATTTTATCTACCCTCGCTACAACATATTGGTTTTCAAAAAGCCAACATTCATAGCATATGAAAATCTTGGCTAGTGATTTTGCAAGAGAAGCTGTAAAATGCATAACATACAAAAGAATGTGATTCTGACTATGATGGTTTTACAAAGATCCTACAATAGCATTATCAATATATTAGAAGAACTCTTGCACTAGACACAAAGATGGTGATAATTATATATTAACTAGACAATACCAAGTGATCTGGGGGATCTAATAATGAAGAAATGACAACCCAAGATCAATGTTGTGTTGGAGAGGCTATATTTGAATGAATGAATAATTTGTGATGTGCCTCTTTTATGTGGACACATCGTTATTGGAGTTTCTTTGCTATGCAACATGGTATCTGAGGAAGAAGTATAAGTAGATATTCTAATACCCCAGTTTTGAGTCTCCATATTAACAATGTATTTTGTTTATTTGATGAAAGGTCAGAATGTTTGAACAAATAAAAGAGGTCGGTGTACCTAGGAAATATAATACTTCGAACATTGTAAATAATAAAATACATCGCAAACTGCAAGACAGACAAGTAAAATAGTTGATCCAAATTTATGAGCGGAATGAAATGAATAACAGATTGAATACAATAACACAAAGATATGGAGAAAAACAACATATATCTAGTGAACAATAACTTCTATTGAATAAATAAAATAGGATGAAACTGTAAAACTGCAGAACTGAAAACAACTTGCACAAATGGTGGTAGCTATCTCTGAGAAGAGATGTGGCTGCTACGTGCATTCGTCTGAGCATAATGATTAAAATGAGGCTCCATATGCCTTTTCAACATTACTCATGAATGCCAAAAACCTAGACATCCAAAAACCTAACTCTAGGAGATGAAACACCAAAAGTTATGTGGGCCCCGATGGGTAAGTTGGTACTTCAACTTCCCGGGGTCGTAGCTTTTGCATACAACCTTCGTTTTAGGCGTGTGATATCCCGTTGGAAAGCTCTTTTAGGGAACTACACATTATGCCATCAAACTATGACTCCATCTACATATTGACTGTGGCAAGCCAGAAAAGCACTGTTTAGGGCCCCAAAACGGCCCTGGAAGTACATAAAGATGTACTGACATGAAAAATTCCAAAATAAGCCAGTTGAATTAGGTGGGAGGCCACCAATCTCCACCTGAAAGATGTGTAGGGCTTCAAACAACCCCAGAAGTGTAAAAACCATAATTACAAAGAATTACAGAAGAACATGTTGAACTAAAAACTGTTAAGAGGAGCCAGTTGGAATAGGTGGGTGGCCACCAGTATCCACCTGAATCAGTCCCCCCCCCTTAGGAAGAAATGGTCTCCATTGCATTGAGTGCCCCCATCAGATGAGGGAATTTCTGCTGAATTTGGATCCAGGTGAACCACTTTCCTTGGTATAGGAGCTGCCTTGCCTTGACAACCCAATAAAGTTGGATCCTCTACTGGAGAGTTCCCTTGAGCTGTGTGTCCACTATCTGATCAGTGGATGCATGTTCCATGGAGTCAGGGTTGAGCTTTGTTCATGTCAACTATTCTGCGATCTCCAAGGTGTCCAATAATGGTGGAAAATATGGCTGGAGGAGGTCCACATTGAACAATGGGTGCAAGCCAAGGAAGGGGGGAGTATTGAGTCAAAAGAAATGTCACCCACAACCTTGGTGATAGTGTAAGGCCCATATCGAAGTGGACAGAGCTTCCGATGGGACCCTATAAGGTGTTCTTTCTGCAAATGTAACCAAACCTTGTCTCCCACCTAAAACTTGTGTGGTACCTGATGTTGATCTTGGCACTGCTTGTACTTATCATTGGCTTTTTGCAAAATCTCATGGACCGGTTGGCAGATGTGCTGAATCCACTCAATGAATCTGGTGGCTTTGTTGGCCTTGGATTGAACATGGGAAGAATCTATTTGTGTGGTTGCAAGAGGTAGTGCAACATCAATGGGACCCAAGGGTTGGAATCCCAGGCCCACCTGAAAGGGGCTATGGCCTGTGGAGCTATGGAGAGCCCTATTGTAGTTGTGCTAAACATAGGGAAGACTCTCATCCTATGTACACATATGCTTAGAGTTATACATGTGCAGGATGTGCACAATCATTTGATTTACGACCTCTGTTTGGCCATCGGTTTGAGGGTGTAAGGTAGTGGATTTAGTGAGCTTGGTGTCCAACAATGGCCAGAGATTCGACCAAAATGTATTGAGTAACCTACTATCTCGATTGAAGATGATGGTCTATGGTATCCCAAAATGAACCCACACTCATTCGAAGAAGAGCTTCGCAGTATTTGCCGCTATGATGCTCTTCTTACAGGCTGTGAGAATGACCATAAAAAACCGATCAATCACCACAAATACACAATCATTGCCTTGCTTGGTGGATGGAAGACGAGACATGTAATCCATCGATATGAATTCCCAAGGCCTCTCAAGAGTAGGAAGGAAGGTGTATAAACCTTTCTTCTTGATGGTTGACTTGGAAATGACACAAGCAGTGCAATATCTGATATACTTGCTGACGTCCTGTCAAATTTTTCTCCAATAAAAATGTTTTTGTAGAATGACCACAATTTTCTCCACGCCAAAATATCCTGCCATCTGACTGTAGTGAGCCTCCTAAATGATCTTTTACCACTCAGTTGTAGGAACACATAGATGGCCCAGATGGCATAATAGTCCATCTTGAATGTGAAAATTGGTGACATTCGCGCATGTACCCAAGAGCTGATAGGTGGTGGTGAAGTCAGGATCTCACTGATAAAGTTGGGGCCACTTAGATGCCTCATGCCATAGGAATGGAGCACGGTGGTGAGTGAAACCATGGGAGGTTGGCTAAGGTAGTCAATGCCATGATTTGTGCTCCCTTTCTTATTCTTGATGTTGAGATGGAGCTCCTACAGGTATGTGGACCGCTTTTGATGGCGTTCATTCTGCAACTCCCCTTGTGTCTGTATGAACTGCAGAGGCTTGTGATCAGTGTGGAGGATTATCTCCTTTCCCAGAATGTAATGTTTCCATTGATGGAAGGCTTGCACAATGAAATACATTTCCTTGGCATAGGTGGGGTATTTCCGAACGGTATCTTAGAGTGTCTCACTATGGTATGCTACTGGATGACCGTGTGGAGTGAGAACTGCACCTACAACATAGTCAGATGCATCAATCCCAATCTCAAACGGTTTTTTCAGATCGGGTAAGGAGAGTATTGGATTTGAGCACAAGCGATGCTTCAGATCATCAAATGCTCATTGTTGTGCCTTCCCTGATGTGAAATTTTCCCTGCCACTGCCCTTGGTGACTTGGTTTAGGGCCCATGCAATATGGAAAAATCCCAACACGAACCATCGATAGAAGTTGGCAATTCCAAAGGAGCTCAGAATATCGGTTAGTGTGGTCGGGGATGGCCAATCACAGATAACTTGGATCTTAGTTGGATCCACATGTACCCCATGTTCATTAACAATGTAGCCCAAGTATTGGACCCTGTTCATGCCAAAGGAGAATTTTTCCAAGTTGGCTTATAGCTCAAGCTTCCACAGAGTGCTCAAAACTTGTTGAATATGCTGCATGTGCTCCTCCCAAGTTTTACTAAAGATGAGGATGCCATCTATATATACCACCACAAAATATTTGGTGAATGGTCTAATTACACCATCCATCAACCTCATGAAAGTGATTGGTGCATTTGTTAAGCCAAAGGGCATGATGATCCATTCAAAGAGACCTTGTTTAGATTTGAAAGTTGTCTTCCATACATCAGTCGGTTCGATGGGAACCTAGTGGTAGCCAAACTTTAGGTCAATATTGTTGAAGAACTTTTCCCCCTTGAGTTGGTCAAGAAGGTAATCAATTTGAGGAATTGGGTACCGGTTCTTGACTGTGATTTTGTTTAATGCTCTGTGTTCAATGCAGAGCCACTAGGTCCTGTCTTTCTTTTGTACCAGTACAATCAAGCTTTCGCAAAGGGAGGAGTTGGGTCTGATGTGCCCCTTTTAAATCAGCTCTTGGATCTAACGCTTGATTTCTTCATTTTCCATCAATGAGCGATGATAGACTGGTCTATTAGGCAGAGGTGTACCGTGGGTTAGATCAATTAGATGCTTGAATTGACATTGCGCTGGTACCCCGGTGGGTGAGGAGAATATGTTTCTGTACTCTTCCGTGATCCCCTCCACTTGCTTTTGCTGCAAATAGAGGCTTTGTGTAGAGGCCACAGATGTGGCGATGACCTGCTTCTTACTGTGAGCATCGATCATAAAGAAGACGAACTTTCCGGTCTGTGAAATGACCTTACTGCATTTCTTAGCATAGATTAAAGAAATAGCGGTAGGCGGTTCTACCTATGGTATCATGTATAATTGTATATCCAAAGTAATAATAACACTATGAGGTCTAGACTCATACACATCATGTCGCTTCCACAAATATGGTTATCCTAAAATAACATCACAAACTTAAAGGGGAGCAATATCACACAATACCTCATCTTTGAAGGGCTTGATGTCGTGGGGCAGAAGACACTATTGGCTGACATGTAGATCTCTTCCTTAGCAAAGCTAGCCGATGGTGTAGAGTTGCGGGTGTGGTGTCATTGATAGGTCCAGTTGCTTGATCACCTCTGCTAAGATTAGGTTCTTTTGACTACCGCTGTCGACAATGAAATGAAGCAGAGCCCCTTTTACCCACATATGTGAGTGAAAGAGGAATTCCCCTTCCTTTGGTCCTTTTGGTTCACTTGGATGGAATTTGGTGGTAGTGACAGTGGCAATATGTTAGACATCAATAATCTTCTTCCTTCCTTCTGGATTTGATTCAGAGTCAGAATCTGCCTCTGACTCGAAATATTTCATCTCGACCACTAGTAACTGCTTGGAGATACATTCTTCAGTGTCATGCCAAGGGATTTTATGGTATTCACACCACTTTCTCGTGTCCTTCTTCGACTTCTCATTACCCTTAATGTGTTGCAGCTTGGATTGGTGTTGGGCTCTAAAGATGTCCTAAAAAACAACCTCTATGCATCATCCAAAGGTAGGCGGTGGCACAAGCATTTTACTTGTCGCCTACGTAGGTTCTTACCTTCTGTTTTCAATACCCGTCCTCCAGAGATGCAACCCCTACAAATGGATAGAAATCGTAACAAAATGAACGACAATTGTTCCATTCAAATGAAAAACACTACTTGCAAAAGGAACAACAATCGTGACAAGGGAACAACAATCATTATATTGGGATGAACAAATGTTGTATTAATTGAGTTGTAGTACTTGCCCAACTATTTAATTTGTCAACCTCAGGTTCGTAAACTGACGAACCACACACAAAGTATATGCAAGATTGAAGCGGAACTAATTTAATCTAATGTTTAACCTACGAATGCAATTCAATCATTAATCTAACACATGACTGAAATAGAATCATTAATCTAACACACGACTGAAATAGAATCATTAATCTAACACACGACTGGAATTGAAATTAATCTAGGAATGGGAAATTGCGCAAATGAAATTAATCTAGGAATGAGAAATTGTGTAAATGGAATTAATTTAGAAATGGAGAACTACATGAAGGAAAATAAAATACAACATGTGAAGAATTGAATGGCACAACAACATATGAGAGCTCTCGCCAATGAAACAATCTTATATTACGATAATCAAATCAATCTTCATAAAAGAATAATGAAAACATGAAAACCAAAACCATGAATCAAAGCTAAGAATACCTTTCTCTTTCGAATCCTAATGACTACCATTAATGACTAATCTAATTCCATACTCTAATTGATTACCACTCTAATTGAATTCTCATGAAGAGAGAAAACTCTCTTTTATGCATGAGGGCCTTGAAGATAAGATATCCATCTCATAATTATAGATCCACTATTCTCTCAACCTATTTCCCATTATTACAAAATATAATCCCTTCAAATCCTCACACATATCTCTCATATATCTTGGATAAGATATTCCAACCAAATCTCCATGATCTTCTCCTTGAAATGGGATTGAATTATCTCCTCAAATCTTGAAATGGTGGAGGAAGTATCCGAGAAGTCCTTTTGAATTAATCATTCACATATTTCTACACATTACAAAGCTCACACATATTTGAGATATTTATGAAAACATGTCGATTTTCTAACATTTAATCACAAATTCCCTTTTAATACTAAAATGAATAAAGTGGAGAACAATAAAGTGAAACCCAAGTATATTTATGGAAATGATATCGTGAAAGGTTAATGGGGTGATGAAATGTGAAGAATAATGAAGGGAAAGGTGGATGAGAATAGGACATTTCCGAGCCCCAACAATTGGTTATCCTAAGAGTGGCCATCTTTGTTCTATCCCTTGTTTTGTGGGTAGGGGCCGCCTTTGCCCTGATTCGGCTGTGAGGAGTTTGTAGATTCAAAATCTCGCCTCTTCTGCTTAAATTTCTACTTGATCTTGACAACATATCTGTAAGCCACACCTAATGATGCAATATCTAGAAACTCCATTTCTGTTTAAATGTATATATGTAGACATCAGTGGTATTTGAGCACCAGATGTTGTTCAGAGTCTTTGATACACAATTTGGTGCATAGGGTATGGAAAATATTGGTGAAATCTGGTACTGTCTGGTCCCTTTCCTAACACAACATGGTCCATCTTGTGTACTAGTCCTCGTAGATTCCAACATGGTAGTACTGTTCTTTAATGGAATCCCTGAAGGAATCCCATGTGGGGGTGACCACAAATATTGCAGATTCCTTTATGGCCCTTTTCTAAGAGTAAGTATACCACCAGTCCTTAACATGGGGAACATCCTTGAAGAGTGAAAAAGTAATCTTTTCCCTGTCGGAAGAATTGTGGACCAAAAAGTAACTTTCAAGCATATTCAACCATTTATATAAAACATCCACATATATCAGTGCTTCAAATAATGAAATATCAAAATTTACTTGTACCTTGAAGGGGGTTGCATGGATGGTTGATGAATATTCATCTCATGTAGGCAGCCGCCAAAGGATCTGTGCAAAGTTGTCCATCATTTCATTCCTTTGTCATGCAAGGGCTTCCTTGAGAAACATTTTAAAAGGATCTCTTGCTCCATCATATTTCTTCTCGTCCCCCATGGGTTTTTGTCGGGCTTGACGCAACCGATCTTGCAAAGGCTCGACTGGTTCGAGTCCCAACTTCTTGTACCTAGATCTTATCGAGGACATGTATGAAGAAAAATAAATGAAGAACATATCGCTCTGATACCATTGATATGGATTTATGAGCAGAATGAAATGAATAACAGACTGAATACAATAACACACAGATATGGAGAACAACAATAGATATCCAGTGAACAATAACTTCTATTGAATAAATAAAATAGGTTGAAACTGTAAAACTGCAGAACTAAAAATAACTTGCTCGAATGGTGGTAACTATCTCTGAGAAGAGATGTGGCTACTACGTGCATCCGTTTGAGCAGAATGATTACAATGAGGCTCCAAAGGCCTTTTTAACATTACCCATGAATGCCAAAACCCTAGACATCCAAAAACCTAAACCTAGGAGATGAAATGCCAAAAGTTATGTGGGCCCGGATGAGTAAGTTGGTACCTCAACTTCTCGGGGTCGTAACTTTTGCCTACGACCTCTGTTTTAAGCACATGATAGCCCATTAGAAAGGTATTTTCGAGAAATACACTATTTAATTTGGTTATTCATGCATTATTCATCATTCATTCTTGTTCTTGGTTTTTGGACATGGGAACAAATTGCAGAAGAAAGAAACCATTGTTTTACTGGCTGTAGTGATTACTGGTGTATTCTAGACATGAATTGGTGCATGTATGTCTGGGATGCATTGGCATGTGATAAGCCTTGCTCACAATTGCGAATCCTGAGAGTCCCAACATGGATATTCTTGAATAGATGTGTTGGAGCCTTGGAAATAAGTGGACAACTTGAAGGACTCCATGGCAGTGAAGGGGGTTCATTGTCTTTGGATGGTGCGGAATTGTAACACCCTGTTTCCCCCAATTTGTAATTAATCATAAAATAGGAATTACCATGCTAATGAATAAGGACAATGTAAATGTATTATTGTGTGAGTTGCCAATGACTGACTATGGGGGTGAAGCCTTGAAAGTATTGGCCATGATATCACTAGAGGAAGAATGTGAAAACTATAAGAGAGGGTTCATTATGACAAATAACCCCAAATTTCCCTTGATGAGGATGACAACCTCCTTTGGATCCCAAGGAGAGAAATCAGTTAATGAAGAAAGGACCGGT
>ML854440.1:29031-39117 GCA_009831015.1 Picea engelmannii | reverse complement strand
ATAATGTGTTTCATGTTTCACTACTTAAGAAATATGTACCTGATGCTAATCATGTTATCGATTGGACTGTGATTCAGGTGGAACCAGAAGGTGTCCTGCAAGTGCATCCTGTACGTATATTGGACAGGAAAAACAAGCAGCTCTGGAATCGAGCCATAGAGCTTGTAAAGGTACAGTGGACCTGGTACGGTCCTGAGGACATGACATGGGAGCATGCAGATGTTATGCGGGCAGAGTACCCGCACCTTTTTGAAGATTTTGAAAGGCTTGCAGAGACCGTGTAAGTTGCACTGAGGATAGTGCAAAAATAAGGGGAGGGGAATTGTAGTGTCCCCAAGGCCGAGCCCGATGTAAACCATGCTCTGAAAGAGATTGTAAATATGTTCTATAGGCTGGTGAGCCAAGTTTTGTATAAGTTGTAGGTTTATGAGTTTTGTTAGGCCAGGGAGCCTAAGTGTTGAAGGCTAGGAGCTTCTGATATACTTGTATGTATGCAGGTCAATTAATAAAATATAAATACCGCCGGTGCAGACCGACCACGATGAAAGAGTGATGGGGGACTGAGCGTCCACAGAGGGGGCAAGGGATTAAGGGCTGGAAGGTGGGGAAAAAGGGGGCTGAGTGTTGAACCTAGGGGCTAAGCCTAGGGGGCTTAGGCCTGGATTAATATTTTAATATTATTTCCAAAAGAGAGCCATGTGCATATTATTTTACCCTAAGTCCTTTGGAAGGACGAGTGACTTCCAAATGTGAAGGAACAAGCTTCATGGGTGACAAGTGTCAACCCATGCGTATGCAGTTAAAACTGTCGAAGCAAGACGTGTTGGAGCCCCACTCCCATTCCCGTCAACTGCTGCGTAGGTTCCTCCTCGATTCGACCAGAGACTGTCTGAGTGTGAAGGGGTCTAACCTTTGCAGAGATACCTCATGCATCTTCTGAACCGTACACTCTGTTCTGAACCGTCAAGCCTGTGAGTGGAATTTCTGTACACCTGGTGACATCCCGAAACCGAAACCGCGGGTCTATTCGTGATTGCTGAGCCTGTTTGGAAAGCCCGTGTCTGTTCCCAGTTGGATATTGTGGCCGCGCAGTGATGGACTGCGCATGGCTTACTGGCCAGTGTGAATTCGTGCTTACCCTGTGTGTAATCTCTCTCCAGGTGAGGGAGGTGATTGTGGTTTGAAGAGACAGGTTGTCAGGCCTGCGAGCAACTCTTTCCAGGTGAAAGAGTTTGCTGGGAAGTGTGTCTTCCAGAGAGTGTCCAGCACCAGAAACGGGCTCTGAGACTTCCTGATCCGGCCTGTTGCCGAGACCCAGAAGGGGAGGTTAGCACCGATGGACTGTGCGTGTGAAGGTGTATACTCCCAGGCGGAACAAGCATGTGGGGAATGAGGGTCTAGTAGTAGTGGGCGTAAGATGGCATCTTTGGGAAGAATCCTTCCAGATATTTCTGTGTTGTCTTCCCTGTAACCTCAGCCTGAGTCTAGATTCCTTGCCCTGGGGTGGAGCTCTATCTCAGCTCGGGGGTGACCTACTGTTGAGTTGATGAACAGTGTGGTCTAAGGCTGGGAGGTTCGTGGAAGGCCTGCACTTGGTTGGTGAATGCTACAACAGATAAAAGATAAGTAATCTGAGTTATGTTTTAACACATTTGACATGACTGTGCTGTTTTGTATCATGTTTTCCGCTGTGTAAATGAATTACTGTTGCATGTTATGGTTTGTTAATGGTAACAGTAACTTATATATATATTTCACTCTGCGAATTAAGTGTGTTTAATTCTGGTTAAATGCATTTGTTTTTAAATCCATGTAATGAATGGAGAATTGAGAGGTTTCGGTGAACCTGGGTAGTGGATTGATACGTTACAAATTGGTATCAGAGCGATTGGCACGTTACACCACTGGAGGGTGGATTTATCTCTCCTATGAAGTCTAACCCCCATTTCTGAAATGGACTACTGGAAGTGATAGGTTTTAGGGGTAGTGATAGTAACTTTTTTTTTCTTGCAAATATTTGACACTCATTGTCGGCCCTGGTAGTAGCAAATACATCAGAGAAAAGGGTGGGCCAATAGTACCCTACCCATAGGATCTTGAGAGTTGTGGCCTTCCAATGTTGGTTCCCTCCACATAGTCCTCTGTGCATTTCTGTTGTTACTTGTTTGGCTTCATTTTCATCAAGGAATTTTAACAGGATGTCAGCAGGATCCCTCCAATACAAGCTCTAGTTTGAAATGTAGAATTTGATAGATTTCAATTTGAGAGACCTGGAATTTTTCTTTTTCACATATAGTGGACATTCTAAATGTTGTATAAAATAGATGATGTTTTTATACCAAGGTGAAGAGGAGTAATTTTCAAATACCTCCAAGTTGTCTTGTCTAGGCTGTCTGATGGGTGCATCTGATTGGGTGAAGATTTGATGCAATTCTAGCACATTACAATTTGATTCTGATAACAATTTGGCAAGTCCTTGCCCCTTGATTATCTTGGAGGGATTTATGTACAGTTCACACTCCAACAGTTTGACAATCCACTTTCCTCTTTTTCCCTCACTGTCTGGCTGAACCAGAATCTCTTTGACACTACTGCTAGGAACAAAGGTTGTTATGCTAGTCTGTAGCACATAAAACTTGAAGGCTTTGAGTGCTTTGACCAGTGCATAAGCATGCTTCTCTAATATATCATACTTCAGCTCAACATCTCGAAGGGCTCTGCTAAAACTAGGCCATTGGGTACTCGTGCCCTTCTTCATTTTTTAGCAGCAGTACAACAACAACAGTTTCCTCTGAACAAAAGGAGAAGATGAAGAAATATTTGGTATAGTCAGGACTGGTCAATAAAGGGGATTCAAATAAAGCTTGATTGATTGTTTGGAAAACTGATTTTTCCTCCAAGGACCATTCTATCATAGCATATTTCGTCAACATGTTAGTAATAGGCTTCATAATTTCAGCAAAATTTGGCACAAAACGTCTGAGGAAGCTTATCTAACCAATAAAAGACTGGAAAACCTTTTTTATTCTGGGGATCTCAATCTCTTGAATGGCACAAAACCTCCTTGGATCAATTTTTATACCTCCTTCTGATATGATGTGGCCCAGGAGATTTCCTTATCGAATGGAAAAGTGAGACTTCCTATGATTCATGGATATTCCATTCTTGAAAACCTGCTCCAAATGATGGAAATGTTCCTCATCAGACTTGGATAAAATGGTTATGTCATCCAAGTAAATGACCATAAATCTATATTTTTCCCCCACAAAATCTATGTTCATGGCCCTTTGAAAAGTGGCCCATGTGTTCATCATCCCAAAGGACATCTTGTCATACATGAATGCTCCCCATGGGGTGGTGAATGATGTTTTTTATTTATCCTCTTCACAAACTATTATCTGGTTATAACGAAAGTATACATCTAACAAGGAAATTATGTGTGCACCTACCACCCTCTATAAAATATGATCCATCTTGGGGAGGGGGAAATTTTCCTTCAGAGAACACTTGTTGATATTTCTAAAATCAACACACAAGCATATCTCCCCATTTTTCTTCCTTATAGGTACTAAGTTGCCCACCTAGTTTGATTACCTCAATGGTACAATAATCTTGGCATCCAACATTCTTTCCAGCTTTTTCTCAATTATGGACATTAACATGGGATTAAATTGCCGAATCTTTTGTCTGAATTGCTTGGAGCTAGCCTTTAGAGGAATCTTGTGCTAGATGATGTCAATGTCAAATGTCTTTATATCTTCATAGGACCATGCAAAAATATTCACAATTTTTTTTATGAGACTGACATACCTTTCCTTTTGTTCTGCAACTATTTCTTTGGACATCTTGATGATCTTGGGATTCGTAGTGGTCCCAATATTGCAATATATTATCTCTTCTTCTTAATTCTTCATGGAAGCTCCTTTGTAAACATCATTACTGTCAAACAACCTTTCCAATGGCACTAGTCCTCTTGAAATGTGATTGGTTTTCATCTCCATGATATCATGATCATCTACTGTCTTCAGCAAATGAGATGTTTGTTGATCATCTAATTCCTCATTTTCACCTTCTTGACTTTTTTGATCAATTGAGATATTGGAGAATTCATCAATGATGTGTAGAAATCTCTACAACTCTAGATCATCACTGAAGACTTGTCAATGCTTTATGTTGTCTGGTATGGTTGTTCTATGCCTGATCTCCACTTGATATTTAATATTTGGGTCAATGGGAGGCCTAAAAGTGTTGACAGCTAAGGCCAGAGAATCTTCCTTCTGATTTTGATCTCTGGGAATGAAGGAAATGTCAAATGATATAAAGAAATTATCGATCAGATCCCATACCTTATTTATGTATTTCTTGAGCCTAAGTTTCTTATCTTGATAGATGTTCCTCACTTGGTTGATGATCAAATTAGAATCACAAAAAAATTCTAGACAGTCAATGGCCATGTCTTTGGCAACCCTCAATCCCAGTACCAGAGCTTCATATTTAGTTATATTATTAGTAGTTTCAAATTCCAGCTTATAAGAGAGTGTGATTACCTTTTCTGAAGGGGAAATGAGGAGTATACCTACACTAGATCCTTATTTTGATGAAGATCCTTCAAAATACATCTTCCATACTTTGTTTTGACGACCTATCAGTGGTTGATCCTTGCATTGGCTTACTGATATTTTAGGTTCATCGTCATTTAAATGAAAGATAGATGAGCCAATATCATCCTCAACAACATAAATTAGGTGATTTATTTGGTTTTGATGTTCACTAACAATGTAGGACAACCTTACCTCTCTGTGTAGCCTCATATGTTCTCCTCCAAACACAAGTATGGTGGCATAAGTGAGGTCCATTTGCAATGATCCCCCAACCTTCTTAGACCAAGTTCTGGATACAAGCATACCAAACTTTGGGGGAATGTCATCCACCAAAATGTCCATCACTACACTCTTCATGGGTAACTATGCAAAAGAAACCACCATATCCTTTATCAATTCAAGACATTTTACTTTCTTAGAATCAAAGGAGTAAAGGTATTGGTAAGGTTTGGTGATGTCCATCCCTAGCTCTTCCATAACAACTTTGGGCATGACATTGTGAGAGGCTCCTAAGTCTATAAGACAATTGTGCAGGATCTTATCATGAACATTCAAAGATATATATAATGGAGGAGAAGCATCAGATCCATCCTCAATGTGTGGACCCACAATAATGGTTTGGTTTTCATCGTGAAAACTAATTACATTATAAGATACACTAGGAGAAGTTGGATACAAAACTTTCATGATAGAATTTTTGAAAGGTTAATTCTTCATCAATTCTGTCAAAGGCACATGGATCTTGATCTTGCTCAACTTATGTTCTAGGATGAAAGAGGCTGGTGGCCTATCATCTTCTTTTATTTCATGGAATGTATGTTTAGATGAGGGAGGTTAGTGAGCTTTAAATGACATATTTTTTCTTGGATTTGGCTTGGGAGGAACCTTAGCTTGTTTTTTTTTATCAGAGGTATTGGTTTTGGGATCCCCTGCTCTAGTCCTCAAATCATATTTCTTCTTGTCTTGGCATTGAATAAATCCCTCTTCCCCTATTTGATTATTAAACTGATTTGACAGTTGTGCTACCTCATATTCTTGTTGTGTTAAATGGCTGGTATAATAATATGTTTCATTGAAAAGAACAACAATATCATCCACAACATCATTGTCTGCATCCATCTCCTCAATCTGATTGTTTTGGAAAGGAGGGACTACCCTTTGATCATCAACATTTCTCCTTTCTCTCTGCATTATTTGAGGGGAATCATTAGGCCTTCTGAATTGATTTTGATTTCTATTACCAGCCCCTTATAAAGCTCTATTTGGTTGTTTACATTCCCAATTCATCTTAGCTATTTCAGAAGTCATATGCTCAAAGTTTTGGTAATTTCATCAAGTTTTGGATCACATGTGGTTGAGTTAGAGGAGGCAGGGGAATCCTCTATATGTTTCTTCTTATCTTTATCAAATTTGGTCTTTAATCTGTCTGAGGCCAAAATATTAGATTCAACCTCAATGGTTTCTTCCTACATGGAAAAAAATGTGGTGGATATTCTTTCTCTCAGCAGGAGGGAGAAATCTACATCAAAAGCATTAACGTAAGTGATCTTGGCAGAGGCTTTAGTTGGTTTGATCTCATCTGGGATTCTACCATACATATTATTGAATCTATGGGTGAAATCTGAGACAGATTCACCATTATTTCTCTTTAGGGCCCCAAACTCAGTGATGTAGTAGAGGTAATCCCTCCTATCTCTCCATTTCTTTATGAAAGTTTAATCTAGCACCTCAATATCTGCAATGGAGGTTGGAGGAAGACCCCTGAACCACTTTCTTACTTCCCCATCTAGACTCTGTATAAACAATATCATCCATACATATGCATAATCAATGTTAAAATTATCTGCAAAGCTGTAAAAGGCTACCAGATGTTCTTCAGTAGTTACCTCACCTTCCCCATTATATATTTGTAAATATTTCATGTAATATGTGGCTGGGAGTGCATGTAAGCCTACAAGGAGCACTAGGGGTTCATATCTGGTAGAAATTATGACATCGATCATGTTAATAGGCATGACTTGAATAATAGGAATCTGAATATTTATGGGAGATACAGGGGTGGATGCAGTACTGGATGATGAGGTAGAATCAAGAGTTGGAGATATTTGTGCTTCTTTGGAATTATGATTCTAAGGGATAGAAAATTCAAACTTCTTGTGATTGTGATTAGACGTAGGCTCTTTGTGTGTAGCTTTACCCTTGAGGGGGGATGTATATCTCTGAGCTACTGTTGGTTTTCTTAGTTTCCTTTTTGGCTCAGAGGCTATTGTGCTATTAAAAGGGTTAGGATGAGCCTTCTTGGCATTTTTATTTTCAGATTTGGATCTGTTGAATCATTTTTTGGGCGTCGGTATTTGTTTCTTAAATTTTACTCAGTGGAGTCACCAGGTGAAAGATGGAAGTTTTTCTGTCTCTGATCTTTATTCACCATAAAAGGTCATAGATAATCAATGTCATTCTCCGAGGGACAAAATATTTCATTACTCCATTCCCTAGCAATGACACTAGAAGATGTTGGTCCTAAGGTTTGTACCCGACTGCTAAAGGGAAAAGCTAGGCCACTTATCAGTTTGGAATGATTATTCTTTAATACGTTGGTTTTGTTGGTAAGCTTAAGGACATATTTTCAAAGATGGTGCTCTGGCAGGGCAGGACACACGGTGTAAAAGTAGGTTCCCCTTTGCTAATGGTATGGGTGTTAAATGACAACTAAGGGTATGAGAAGACAAACACGGACAACAAAAACAAGTAATGCAATGAATCACTTGTTGTGTGAAAACTAAGACTTAAAATAATATCTCAAGACTTAGACAAATATCTAGATGCAAATCATTCAACAGGTTGCAAAATAATTTATCTTTCACTAAACAATAGTTGTATAACAGGTTGCATAATCAGCAAGAGATAAAATAAAATAGTAGTTGAAAGAATAAGGAAATGTACATTGCACACATCATAGAATTTTCATTCAAGATAAGAATAAACACAAAAATATTTGAGTAAAGGACACAATTTTCATCAACATATATTCACTAGGTAGAGCACTTTACAATTAACTAAGAAGACGCAATTCTTCTACTGCTTCTACTTTCCTTCCGAAAACTGCAAACCCTTCAAACATACAAAGATTGCATATTTACAGAGTTGCAAAGGCTCTCGGCCATCTGAGACTGATACCTAACTTTGGATAACTAACTGTAGAAAAAATCATTAACTTAACTAAAACATTACATGGAGTACACCAATGTGCGCTTCACACTCGACTTAATAAAAAAGAGTGGTTCTTATCACACACAAAAGATCACTTATTAATTCAACCTAAAGAATTCTGGAACTGAACAACTTAAACTACTACTATCTCTGAGACTGAACTAATGCATGCACTGGATGAACTGTAATTGGCAGAAAAATTAGGAGGGATAGAATTGGGTTCCATGTTGAGTAATGGAACTCCTGCATCTGGAGGTTACCTGGTTGTCCATGCATATATTTTCATTATATGCTCAAGGAAGAGGTAGTCTTCTAAAGTGTTATGGAACCAATTATACTCGACCTAGGACGATCTCCATGCTCTCTGTCTGTAAGAGAGCATTCAGTGGCTAAGTGAATTCCATCTTGACCCGTCAGTTTCCATATGTTACTGGAAAAATCCATTGTTGTTGGCCAATTGGTCACTAGGGAAGACGTGACTGGTTGCAAGTACGAGGACATGGAGGCAATCGATCAATAGGGGATGACATGAGAGGATTTTTATTACGTGGAGGTGAGTGGAGGCAACGTAGTGTCCTGACATCATATAAGCATGTGATTTCGGGAGTCATTGAGGGTGGTTTGGTTCCACACCACTTTCAGGCCCAAAATCCCCTCTAAGATTCCATGTAGCTACCCCGTGATACCATGGTTTATATTTCAGCCGGTTCAAGGATTTTAATGCCTGAGCATGTTGCGGCACCAAAATAAATCGTGGCCATTGATATGGTTGGGATCTTCGATTTGGGTAGAAGGTTCATAGGTGGCATGTGGTGAGAGGATGATTGGATGTGGAGAGGTAGACGGTATCGGGCGTCAAAAGATAGGTGTAATGTAATCAGAGGCAAGAGAGATACATAGGAGGTGACGGGAGTGTGAGTGGAGGACAAGTGTTGGGTGGTTAGAGGAGAGAAAGTAGTGAGTGGAGGTGATATCAGGAGGTAATTTGGCAGGATTATGGAGGTGGGGGGGTCCAAAATCCTGAGGAAACGCCACGTTAGGTAGAGCCCACAGTGGGGAAACCATTTTTCTGGATCCCCCCTACCGTTAAAGGTAGAAAGGTTGGGGGGCCCCAAAATCATGTGAGGACCGTTGATCTGGAGGATGGGGTTGTCTCCAATAGGAATTAGCGCGAGAGTTAGGAACTCCATGACAAAAAATATTTTCTATGCATTATGGAATCCCAAATGACACAGGAATCGTCAATCTCACATTAATGCTAAATATTCACCGTAGATCATGTTAACTTGTTGGTTTTCATGTATTTCATGTCTTACATGGTCTACTCTGATTGGATGCTAGATTCTATGGAAGCTTACTGAGCTTTCGATAGATTTTTCGAACATGGATATATCATGCGCACACACAAAAGACTCGGTGGACCTTCTTTATGCTTTGTTAGTGGCAAATATGATGATGAGTATTCCAAATTCAAACTAGAATACGTGACCTCTTTCAAGAAAACAAAACGATGGTGAAAATATGCAAAGACAGACAGGGGTGATGAAAAATAAAAAATTGGGAATAGGATAAGCAAGCAACAATAAAGCTCAACATTGATGGATGGATAGGGTGAGAGATAGAAGAGGGAAGGGGTCCAGACCTAGGTAGCAATAATAACAACGAGAAGAATACAACACAGTGTGAGTTCTAAGTCCAGTTCTGTCCAACTTTTTCATGAGTTTGTAATAGAGATAGAATTTGTGTATGAATTAAAGAGACTAGAGCGCATGGTGAATCATTCTTATATGACTTTGTATCTAAATGAATCTGAAGTTAATGGATGAAATATGAATTTCTTCCTCTCTGCACTTTTCCATTTTATAGATTGAGTGTATGCTTGTTTACATTCTTATGAATATAAATCTGTTACTTAGATATGAATGAATGAATGTGATTAGTCTTGATATGTTTTATTGTATGTGTTGTCCCTTCACATCCGTCACAATACTAATGGTCTCTATGATTCTCATGCAATCTCAAGTGATACCTTCTCCAGTCCTCGACTGAATATTGAATATGATGGTGCCTTGGGGTTTTGGTGGTAAAATATTGGAGAACCATAGGTATTTAAACCCCAATGAATGAAGACATGTGTTAAGGTCCTAACCCGTACATAGGTAGATTAATGTATTCGGATGTAATAAAGGTCAATATTAATAAGACCTTTCAATAAAATAGAATAAGGCGGATGTAAGAAGACCTAATAGAAGCTTCCGCTTCTAGAAGGATCTTC
>ML854439.1:0-18522 GCA_009831015.1 Picea engelmannii | reverse complement strand
AGACAATGTACTAGTGGAGCAACTAGACCACATCCACTACTTGTTCCTCCTAAGGGATGAAGCCAAATCTAGAGGGCTCAAGCACACACACGGTGAGATAGGACACCTAGGAATCAAAGCAGACGAAGGACAACCACAACTCTCACCCAAGCAGACGAGAAGGAAAAAAGGTAGGAAATCAAACAACGTAGCCCTACAGGAACTAGGAGCTCTGTTGATAAACTTAGGTAATATAAAAAACCTCTTTCCCAACTCCCCCTCACATGTTTAAATGAATATTATAACATGGAATATAAGAGGCCTAAACAACCCATGAAAGTAGAGAATTCTTAGAAATAGACTTAGGAAGGAACAACCAAACCTTTGTTTCATCCAAGAGACAAAATGCATTGTAGACAGAATGGAAACAATCAACAAAAAACAATGGAGCAAGTACAAGATGTTGGCTGTCGAAGGACATCAGATGGCAGAAGGTATCCTCACCTTGTGGAACTCACAATTGATGAACCTAATAGCAGCCGAGGCTACTAGGCACACACTTTCGGTTAACATGCAAATCATTGGGAATACAGAGATGATTCTATGCACTAATGTGTATGGACCCCAGATGCTAGAGGAAAAGAGAAGAATTCTTTTAGACCTAGAAGACCTAAAATCCAGCTCCAACAACCTCCACTGGATCCTTGCAGGGGACTTCAATATCATCACATCACTTGCGGAGAAAAAAGGAGGCACCAAGAGATTGGATAGAGATGCGAAAGAATTATCAATGCTCATAGACACAACGGAGATGGTGGACATCAAAACCAATAACAGCCATTTCACTTGGAACAATAAATGGATAAATCAACATCAGGTTGCGACAAGACTAGACAGATTCTTGGTGTTAGAATCCATCATTATGCAAGGGTTAACCTTAGACTGCAACATCCTTCCCTGGGGGGGTTCTGACCACTAGCCAGTCCAACTAGAAGCAAACTTCCCAACCACCCCAAAGAATAGACCATTCATATTTGAGAAATTCTGGATTGAACACCCCACCTTTAAGGAGAACATCAACCAATGGTGGCGGGAGGAACAACCAGAGCAAGGGACACAAATGTTCAAACTATATAAGAAACTAAAGTACATCAAATATAAGCTCAGGGAGTGGAACAAGGAAATTTTTGGCAACCTAAACCAAGAGAAGAAAAATATTGAAGACATAATGAGAAGACTCCAAGAAGTTTGCATAGCGGAGGGCTATACGGAGGATCAAAAAAAGGAAGAGATTCAAATGACCCAGGATTGGGAAGGAAGATTCCAGCAGGAAGAAATTTTATGGTGCCAAAAGTCCCGAATCAGATGGCTAAAGGAAGGAGAGAGGAACACCAAGTTTTTTCATAGAACAAACATTGCCAGAAGATGAGATCGAGCGAGAATCCCACAAGGATCAGGATGGGATCGAGTGAGAATCCCACAAGGAGATTGAAAATGCCCTGGTAAGCCACTTCCGTGAGATAGCCCAGGAACCCAACAAAGACCGAACGGATGCCATCCAAAGGATAACATAGCACATCCCCCATCTAGTCACCGAGGAACAAAATAACAACCTAAACAAATCCATAGCTAAGGAGGAAATTAATCGAGTGATCCAGGAGATGCCCAACGGGAAAGCCTCAGGTCCAGATGGTTTCACAGTGGAATTCTTCAAAGCCTATTGGGAAGTGGTCAAACACAATGTTTATAGGGTGGTGGAGGACTCTAGACGGTCAACCTCCATCCTAAAATCATTAAATGGCACAATGATTACTCTAATCCCTAAATAAAATGAAGCAAGCACCCCTGACCTCTACAGACCCATAGCTTTATGCAATGTGGTTTACAAGATAATCTCCAAAGTCATAGCCAATAGATTGAAACCCCTCCTACCCACATTGATTTCACAAGAACAGACGGGTTTTGTGAAAGGATGATAAATCATGGACAACATCATCCATTCCCATGAGCTAATCCACACCTTGAAAATCCAGAGGATAGGGGGGATGATAATACAACTTGACCTAGCAAAAGCCTATGACAAAATTAGCTAGCACAACATGGTTAAGACTCTGGAAGCCTTTGGTTTCACCCAACACTGGATCAACTAGATTATCAACCTAGTCTCAATGAAAAGTTGCTCGCTCCTGACAAATGGAACCCCAGCCAAACTCTTCTGTCCCACTAGAGGCATCAGACAAGGAGACCCACTATCCCCCTTCTTGTTCATCCTGATGATGGAAGGTCTCAGTCGAAGCATAAAAAGCGCAACAATAGCAGGAGAAATAGCATGCTTCAAACCTTTCGAAAACTGCCCTACTTCCACACACCAATAGTTCATGGATGACACCTTACTCCATGGAATACCCACGGTCAAGGAAGCAAAAAATTTCAAGATGATCTTAGAAGAGTTTGGGGAAGCCTCGAGAGTTGAGATAAACCATTCCAAATCAATGATCTACTTTTTCAACACCAACCCTGCAATCCAAAGGAACCTGGCAAATATTTTGGGCTTTGAGCGCAAAACTCTCCCAACTAAATACTTGGGCATCCCCTTGACGGACAGAGCATACAAAATGGCAACTTGGGAAGGAGTGCTCAACAAGCTACAAGAGAGGGTGAAAAACTGGACTTACAGATCCCTCAACCTTGCGGGGAGACTTGTACTAACCAAGACGGTTCTACAAGAAATTCCAACCTATATGATGTCTGTATTTCGCGCCCCCAAACCAATACTACAAAAAATAAGGACCATCCAAAGGGACTTCCTATGGCGAGGAGCGGAAACAAAGAAAAAATGGGCTCTGGTGGCTTGGGAGAAGGTTTGCAAGCCAAAATGCAAAGGATGATTGGGGCTACAAGACCCACAAGTAACCAATGAAGCCTATGCAGCGAAACTTTGGTGGTGATGGGTTAAAGAAACTTCTACCCCATGGGCAACCCTCTGGAAGGCCAAGTATGCCCCAGACATAAACAACAAAGACCAAATTCGTTTTATGGGCACTAGGGAGGGATCATCCATCTGGAACCTAGCTTGGTGCAACAAAACCTAGGTCCAGACACACAGCTTCTGGGAAGTAAGGAATGGTAAAATAACGAGATTCTGGGAGGATGCCTGGCAATAGGAACCCAAAATGGGAAATCTAGACAGGGAGGAACTCCAACAGGACATGATCACGCAAGGAAAAACCAAAGTCTACCCCTATTGGAAGCAGGAAATAGATCGAAACAAATGGAGAATCTGGGACAATCTCAATTCCCAAACTAGAGATCGGACCACAACAATCGCGAAAGAGGTGGAGGAGGAATTGGGGAAAAGGAAAATTGTAGTCTTGGAAGAAGAAGACCAATTAGGATGGGGCCAAAAAAATGGCGGGGAATTCAACTTGAAGGAAGAACGACATTACATCGTGGACCAAGACCAAGAAGACCCAGTGCAACTATGGGATAAGCTCTAGAGCAACCCCCAGTGGCCAAAAATAAAAATTTTCAAAGGGTTAGTACTTCACAACCGAATTCTAACTTGGGAAAACCTAAGGAAAAGGGGCTTCATAGGCCCATCATGGTGCCACCTCTGTCAAGCTAAGGAATAAACAATGAATCATCTCCTCGATGAATGTACCTACACAACAAAGATTTGGGACTGGGCGACATGTATTTTTCGACAGTCCAATAGGACCCGAGGTAACATCTGCGCAACCATTAACAACTGGAATGAGAGTTACAACGAAAATGAAGAGGTGAATCTATGTTGGACTCTCATTTCGGGGATGATCATATGGAAAATATGGAAAGAAAGGAACTGACACATCTTCAAGAATGAAAGCCTTCCGAAAGGGAAAATCAAAGAAAAAATAATATCCATGACAAGAGAAACGGTGCAGAGCCACAACTTCCAGAATGGGAAAGTGCAAGTCACAGGTCGGGACTCTAGAGTCCTAGAATATTTTCACCTAAAAGACGAGCGCAACTGCACACAAATAGGATGACCACCGCAACTCCAAATAGGTGAGCGCAACTAGGATCCCCCTCCAGCAGGGTCCCTTAAGTTGAATTTCGACGGGGTGGAAAAATGAAACCCATGCATGACAGGAATGGGCGGGGTAATCATGGATAATGGTGGCAACATAATCCAGTTGTACGCTAGGAGTATGGGAAAGTCAACTAACAACGCAGTGGAATTCGGGGCCCTGGAGATCGGCCTCGAGATTCTAAGCCGTGAAATGATGATAAACACTATCGTGGAAGGAGACTCCACTCTGGTAATCAACACGGTGAAGAGACTCCAAAATGGCACCAGAGTGGGCAAAGTTCAGAGAAACTAGCACTTGGCACACTCCCTGCAAAAAATCCAGGAACCTCTGTAAAAGATGAACATAGTGGAGTTGTGTTGGGTATGCAGGTCAGTGAATGGTCTGGCGGACATAATTGCTAATGAAGGGGTTAGCAAGGAAGAATCAGAGTTAGACACCACCTAGAGAAACATCCCAAACGGTCAATTCAGAACAGACTGCATACAACTAGCGACAAAAGACCGTGAAAACAACTTAAGTACGAAAGGTCACATCGAGAGGAGCGGTGCAAGGCCAATAGGCGGGCATGATGAATCCAGGCAGAATCTTCATGGCCAACACCCGATTACAAGTGACAATGCGGGATCAGACCACACAATAGATGGGGGTACGAAATTAAGGTCACATCAGTAGGAAAAATCATTGGGTTAGTGCAGGGTACAAATGGTACTCAGCATGCCATGAGTGATGTAGGACAAAAAATGTTACCATGCACCAGTAGGGTCACAGCTCTCCCAAGAGAAGGTATGATGAAGAGAAAAGTTGGTTACACAACGAGTAGGGGAAATGGCTAGTGCAGGGATAACAGATGGATTGTCATGGTCACGCATACCAAGACAGAGAAAAAGGACAGGAAGGACCACCTCTACGGGCATACCATGATTGCAAGGAGGAGTTCGCAGCCAGAGGGTTTCCATAAGAGGCGAAGCACTAGGAATAGATGTAGTCGGGTAAAGTGCAACAACATAAGCCACCACAAAAACAAGGCCCCGAAAAGAAGGAACCCCTAGGGCGATAGGAACAGGAGGAGAATTCAGGGAAAGAACTGCCACAAGCTACCCAAGATGGTGCGTATGAAGACAACGCACATCAAAAGAAACACCCAGATGGAAGAAAATTCGACAAGCCATAGGAGGATTTCAAAGATGGAGCAAGTGGCCCGAGACGCCAAGGGTACCTTCCAGGCGCTGGTCGATCCGAAAGGACAAGCAAACATCACCAGGTGGGAGAGGGAAATCACTGCCACGTGCAAGGGTAAAGCCTGGGTGGAATTGAGCCAGGAAGCGAACTGGATAATGGACCCAGGGACCACGCAGTCCAGGGAAACCCTCTACCATAAGACGGTAGAGATGGCATGGCGGACAAAGATGTTAATAGGAAAAGTGAGCACAGAAAATAAAGTTGCCAGTCGAAAGGGTAACAAGGACCAAAAACAATTGCTAAAAAAAAACCTGAGTCGCCTCAGTAACCTAGATGCTAGTACAAAACGAATTGCAGAGGACCAGAAGAACCAAAAGGAGAAGCTGGAGCGAATGGTTGCCCAATTCCACTTATACTTGCGCTACGTCCATCACATGGACATGTCACTAGCTGATGGAAATGGAGCACCAACCTGAATCAGGAAGACCCACACGGTGGCCCAGAAGGAGGAGAGCAAGGACAAGGCGAAAGATGGAAAGAAGAATCTCATAATCCTGGACTAGCGTCGTGTTAGCCAATGATCAGTGAATGTGATTGGGTCAGTCTTAATTGATGTCTTGTGTTTTTTATGTTTATGTTATGATTAGCTTGTCAAAAACTGGATATGTTGGGACTGGACCGGTTTCCCAATGTGGCGGTCCAACCATACCCCTTTTCTATCTCAAAGAACACAACTTTGGAACCCCTGGGCTGGTTTCCTTTTTGGCAGATCAGGGAGTTCCTCTTTTTGTATATTAGTCATTTTTAGTAATACAGATACTCACACCCACTTAATTAAAAAAAATAAAAATTACATATATGAAAAAGAGGAAAAAGGCGAAAATGGAAAATTTTAAATATTCATGCATACCTCAAAGTACGCAAGACAAAGCATTTACCATTGTTCGATCCTTGGGAAGTCACTACACCAAAGTAAAAGGTTGTTCCAAAATTTTGAGGAGAAACAAATTGCAATTTTAGAAAACCAATACCTTAGGAATATACCACACAATGTTTTTGCAAAAGCTTTGGGTGGGCAATGTGCATTTAGAATTTTTAGATTGAGCACAATTTTGTTGAGTATGGTGGTTTTGAACTTGGTAATATGGAAATGATATTATTTAATCATTTTATTATGTTGATTTATTAAAGATTGTTATTTTTTTTATATAATAACAATGGATTAAGGAGATTAAAAAAATGGAATTTTTTTTAAAGATTATTTATTTATAATTTAATATTAAATGTATTTTAAATTTATAAATTTTTTTTTAATCATGTATTAATCATATGCATTGTATTATTGAAATTTATACAAACATATATTTTTAACACTAAAATAAAACAATAATATATTGTATCAATTTCAACAATAATACATCACAAAACAATTTAGAGTATTGATTTTAGCAACGATACACTGCAAAATGATCAACGACCAAACATTATCAAACAATTCGATACTTAGATTTCAACATCGATACTTTACAAATGATATCTTTTTGTTCAAGTAATTAGATAAGTAATTCATAAATCTTTATAAAAAACCTTGGGAGTTGGGCTAAAAAAGAAAGGAAGAAGAGGAGAGAGGTAAAATAATTCCAATTCAAATGCAAGGGGTGGGGTAACCTAGAAGCATTGTATCATCTTCAAGATGGAATAATAAAGCATTGGAAGTAACCACATTTTTCAAGGCCTCAAGCCCAATGTTTCCTATCCTAATTTTCAATTTGGATTGATTTATTAGGATTGACACTTTACGAAATGTGAAACGTCTCAACATTGTTTTTATTCCATATTTAAGATGGATCAAGTCGACGTAGCTATAGCCCAATGGTAAATTGGTGGTAGTTTTCCACTACTAATTCAATTTAGATTCACTTCAGACGATACTCTTGCATATTATCGAAGAGTCTTCAAGATTACAAGTCACAAGAGTGATAATCTATTAACTTCAATGTCAAAACTTGATTTTGATAAATACAAATAGATTTTATTAGAAATGGATGAGTTTGAGAAACAAATCCCTAACCTATAACGAAAACAAAAAAATGATTGTTATTTTTTTTGTTAAGTTGTCCACATCGGATTGTATTATCTTAAAAAGAGATTATACAATAACTTTGTTGTTGGTCTGCCACTAGGGAAAACATATCAACAACAACAAAGCAATTTATCAAGTCTAGTTGTCTTTAGAGACCATTGTAACTTGAAAGTATAGACCAGAAGGTGCCAAAAACTATGAACAACAAAATAGAGTTTAATAATAACCTTCCCGACATAATTATGAGGAGGCGGAGCTACAACTCCTAGAACACTGATACTAGCAAATAAATATTAGGAAAATCATGAGAAAATTAAACCAAGGGAGGATGGTCTTCCACCACAGGAACCTGGGGCTGAGGACAGTCCAACTTGGAGAAGTCCAGAGCATCTATATTTTTGGCGAGAAATTAGTTGAGCTTGTGGTCCAGGAGCTTTACTTGAAGTTGCACATTGTCTAACTAAAGGAGGATTTCATGGTAGGGTTCATATATTTCCACCAACACTTTCCCTGTTAACATTTTCATATGCCAATAGAGGTCAATCGTGCGATAATATTTGGATTCCCTTGCTCGCATGGAGCCAGGGTTAGGAATCTAACCATGGATATTTTTGGTGACCTCTTCAACTTCTACAAGATCAATCTTAGCTTGGATTTCTGGTGGAGTGTGCGCTTGATAATCAACCACGTAACCATCTATTGATGAGACTTGAATTTTGGAAAACATTACCCTACGATGACCTCCCTTAGAGCGAAGATGGGAGCCACCTCAAGCCATGATAACGATTAGGAAGAGAGAGCAGAAAAGGAGGTGGAGGGAGGGAAAAGAAACAAGACAGAAAAAGGCTAAAAGTAGAGCAAAGCACAAAAAGACTAAAAGTAGAGCAAAGCACAAAAATGCAAGAGAAAGTAGAGTAAGAAACCATAAAAATGTCAGGAGGAACGATAAAATATATCAAAACACACTAAGACATGACACATCTAGAAGTTTCCCACGAACTGATCCAAAATTTCCAAAACTAATAATAAGTTCATCTAGAGATAAAAAATCCTTATGAGGAAGAGAGGGATAATCAACCTGCAGAGAAAGGACGTTATCAATCAAAAGCATGCAAAGGGATGAGCAGACATGATTTGAAATAATTAGGGGGAGAGCCAATTTTTGAATGGAGGGGAAAGGTGGGCGCTTTTCTTGGGGAGCGGTCCCTTCATTTGATTTCAGCCACACTTGATCTAGGGCAAAGAAGGATCATTGCCAAAAAAAATAGTCAATACCAATATATTTTTATTTAAAATAAAATGAAGTTTTTGTTGATAGAAGGGTCTTGATGTCTCATATAACATCTCTTCACGTATAAAATATATCAACTCTCTTCCCACATTATCGACATAAGGGTTTTGATAACTGGACGGATCACCAATGAAGCTCTTGGAGGCGTAGACCTCTCAATCTAATTAGTGTATGTGGATTTTATGAGTCACGTCTAGGTTTTAAAAGGCATAAAGTCGAGATGAAGGCATTTGGTTTTACAATTTTTTCTAATATTAATAATATTTATATTTCATGTGTATGAGGTTAAATTGTAATCAAGGTTTTATATATTGGCTTTATAAATGGGTTAACGTTGGTTACTTGGAAAAAACACATGATATTTTTGTTAAAGTCTTCACATTAATTAGTATGGGATATTTATTTTCTTTTATATACAAATTTGGGTTGAATTACATTTTTTGGTGCTGGAGTAAGACTTTAAATTACTTTTAATTGACTAAGAGCTCATCTTCCTCAAATATAAGGAAACAAGTTAACATCCCAAAACCCATACACATCTCACGGGAGTGGAATCCTACCCCCCTACAAACCACCAACAAGCTAGTATAAGTGGTTAGGTTTTGTTTTTACACAATGATGCAACTACACATGGAGGTAGATTTTAGGTTTCTACTTGGTCAGTAACACTAAGTAACAAAGACTTTTTCCTATTTTGAAAAAACAAATACAACAAATATAAAACATTAAAAAAATACAAATTAATCTCTTTTTAATATAATCAATTTTATTATAGACATCATAATTAAAGACTATTAACAATGATAAAATACTGTTAAATATACTTAATTGTGTACATAACTAATGTGTTAGTTATTATTACTTAGTTATTGTTAGAGCCTTTATTTTTATATAAAAGTTGGAAGGTTCAAATTTTCTTATTTATGTGTAATATGTTAATGTAAATTTAACAATTATAATCGATTAATCAAAAACATTTATACATAAAAAAATACATTATTTTTTTCCCAAAAGAAAAAAATATTTATATTCAAGAGAGATGAATATACATGTTTTTGTCCCCTTCAAAGACTATCTAGTCTTTGAACATCCCGAACATAAAAAATTTATAATAGTAAAAAAAACATGTCATGACCATACTATCCATCCAACATTACAAACCTTATTGTCTATTCATATTAAAATAAAAAGAGAGTGATTAGAACTAAATATCCATAACTTCAGTCTCCTTCCCTTCAATATATTCATAGAAATTGAGGGCTCTTATAGGAAGAGACAAAGCCTCCTTGGATAGTTCATTTGTCTTTACGTTGATTTCCGTGTAAATGTGCATAAAGGAAATCCATTAAAAAGCATGAGTAGTTGTTTCGATCTCATGGAGTAAAGGCCTTAGCCTAACATCCATCATAGAAGTTTTTTTCCTATCTCATTCACTAACCAACTTCGAATCTCCTAGGACCTACAACTTCTTTAAACATTTTTTCATGGCTGCCTCCAATAATGTCCAAAGAGAAAGAACTCATCTATGTTGTTTGTACCCCTTCCAAGGGCATACCTGATTTGTATATGATGATTATCGTTCAAATAGAGAACAACCCCCACACCACAATGATCCAGGTGGATATCAGTGGCCACCCACCTATTCCAACTGGTTCAAAACAGTTCTTTGGCAATTTACTATTTTTAGCAGTTTTTTGGGTCCTAAACTTCTAGGGCCATTTTGAGGGCCTAAATGATGTTTTTTCACGACCGAGAACCTCAAATATTTCTCAAGGATTTGATTTATCCTATGAAATGAAGCTCCTCATCAAGACCTTTCCAACAAGCTATCGTGCGCCCTAAACAAAGATTGTATGCAAAAGTTGCGACCCCAAGAAGTTGATGTACTAAATTACCCCAACGGGGCCCACATGAATTTTGGCGCTTCATCTCCTAGGGTTAATTTTTTGGATGTCTAGGGTTTTGGAATTCATGTTTATTGTAAAAAGGCCTTTGGAGCCTCAAAGATAAGTTGCCACCATTCTAGCGAGTCTTTCACTCTGTAATTTTATAGTTTTGTACATTTCACTCATTAATAGAAATTGTGTATCACTGTATATATGTGCATCTTGTTATATATGTCTGATATATCTCTGTTATATTATTGATAAATCTTTGTACATTTCTTTACTATATCTTCGCTCTCATTTCATGCCAAAAATAATCTGGATCAGTGGCATCAGAGTAGGCTGCTCTTGGTCGCTTTTAAGTGCATGTCCCTGACGAGGTCTAAGTGTAGAGAGTTGGGTGTCGAGCTTGTCTCTCTTGAGGACAATCGCTCTCTCACACCCAAGAAACCCTCCATGGTGGAAGAAAAGAAAAACAATGGAGAAAAAGATTCTATTAATCTATTGTTGGAGCAAGCTCTCACGTGAGAAAGGGACAAAATGATGGAGAATTTTGGCCACATCCTTCAACACCTATTGATAACAATAGGTGCATCTTCATCAAGTGGCCACTTTGGAGGCACCTCTCATTTCAACGTACAATTTAATTTTGATATTCCCGTATTTGAACGTCGGATATATGCATATGCCTTAGAAAAATGGTTAAAACTGCTAGAAGGTTATTTATCTGTTCACAATTTTAGCAACGATACACTGTGAACGTAGTATGTGGCTCGTTTTAGCACTTTTCCTTGATCGATGAACTTGGAAAAATTAATCTCCTAGAATAATTTGAAATAAAATAATATATACTATGTGAAGTCCAACGGAACTATCATATCAATGAGAGGACATTAAAATTCAAATTCATCGTTGTTATACTTGCGGTGAAGCTAACAATACAATAAATTTACTTAAACATCCCAAAATTGATTTTCTTGTAGCTTTTCGATGCTTCTCTTATACAAACAGATCCTGGAAACTATAAGCATGGCTCGTTGTATCTATTCCTTGATTGAAGAAATTGTTCACATGTTTAATGCACTTCATAGTTACTGTTAAGACCATCAATGGGGATTTCTTACACCAATTCCCGCTTCCGAAAATTGTCATCCCCTTTCTTTTTTCCCTATGCTTTGCCTTTCTGGTTACTTACTCATTTTTCAAAAAATGTCTAGGTGCGGGAGTTGGCGGATTCACGTCTTTAGATTTCCACTGTTACTTTTATATCACCATCCCGACCGACCGCTTCCCCGTTTCATACTGAACAAACTTTTTGGATCGCAGGTTCCCGGATAGGTGGGTTCAACATTGCATTTCCATTGTTCCTCCGCCTGCAAACAACACCCGGAATTTCGTGATCTACAAATTAGAAAACAAATTCCCCTTTATCTCGTTTGCTTTTACTTTCTGTTTACTTGGTCCTTTTTCCGAATGTCTTGTGCTTTTATATACAATACCCGAAGTTCTGCAATATACAAATTGACCCTCGAAATCCGTCATTGTCTCCTGTTCCATGTTACACATTTTGCATTCAATAGTTGGTGTAGATACAATTTGATCATTGAGCCCTCATGTCTCATAAGTAGAGCTTGTGGCCCTGTTTTCATGCCTGTCAATATTCCCTGTTCCGAGTATGTCTAATGCTTTTATATCACGAGTCCGACCAACTGCTTGTCCATTGCATACTTGGCCACTATTACCATCGTCGGTTCCTGGCTAGGCTTGCTCAACATTGGGCTTCCATTGTTCCACTATGTACAAACAACACCTGAAATTCTGTGATATACAAATTGACAGCCGAAATCTGTCATTGTGACATACAATTTGACCATCAACCCCTCACGTCTCCTGAGTATATCGTGTGACCCTATTTTTTAAGCCTTCCCAACCACTTTCCATACTTGGCCATTTCTTGGAATCTGTTTCGCGGATTGTCGGGTGGACGAAATGTACAATTATTAGTTGCTCTTCGCCATCCCTTCCACCTTCGTACTTCTTTCTAGATATGCAATTATTAAGCTTTAATGCTAGTAGTTCATCGTGCATGAACCGTTAAGATTGTCATTAATGTCTGGAAGGCCAGAGAAATTTTTTCATTAATACAAATTAAATCAAGATTTGCGGAGAAAAGTGTTATCCTTTCCAAGTATTCATTTCAAACATGATGCAATCTCTTTCATGCGTCGGTCGGTTGGCACCTTTACAAAATCTCTAATTCTTAATCGCTCTTTGCTGTCACCGCCACCTTCACACTTTTTTCTAAATATGCAATTAGTAAGCTTTAATGGTAACGACTCATTACGCACGAACCCTGGAGATTGTCATTGATCAACGAAAGGCTTGAGAAGATCTTCCATTGATACATATTAAACCAAGATTTGCGGAGGGTTATATTATCCCTCCCCAATTTTAGTTTCATCTGGAGAAAACAAAAATTCTTGTTAACTTATGGCAACAGTTCCACAACAGTTCTTTCCAGATACAATAAACACCTTTGGGCATGATGGCTAGAGGTTCCAGTATTCCAAGGAATATTCTTACTACTCATCTCCTTCCGCCTAGGAGCAAAAAATAAGATGGTCCCTTGGTGCACTGAGAGATATATTTCAAGCCAAATAATTCTAAGGAAACCCTGCCTGCTCAGACAACCTACCCGCTTGCATTGATGGATGGCACAGAGGTTGATGCGATGGATTTGAGCCGGAAGAAGATGATTTGATGGACGATGATACGACAATGGATGGTGGCAATGCAGACACTATTCCCACTCCTGCGCCCAAATTTAAATCAACCATAATGGGTGACACTTCCTGGCTCGACGATGGCGGTCCTGACAACACCAAAATAAGGGGTTTCAGAAAAGAAACCGACGCTGAACGCAATAGTTTCTTTGTAGCTCGAAAGTAGGAATTCCAAAGGTCCAAATTAGCCAGTTCTGGGCGAAAGTCTTTCACTGTAAGGAAATGATCTATTGATGCTCCCAGAGATATATTTCAAGCCAAAAAAATATTCAATTGTGGGACCATTGTCCTGTTCTCTGGATATACAATTAACATCTTAGGGAATGAGGACCATAACTCCCACTGGTGCAAGGCATATTCCTACTAGTCATCTCCTTCCACCCAGAATGGACTAATTTGGGCCTTTGGAATTGCTCGTGCAACCTGTGTCCCTGAATTTTTCGAGTGTGAGGAGGTGGTTTCTTGGTGTGTCCTAACTTTAAGTTTCGAGCTATTTTGTTTGCCCTGCAACATTTTTCATCTTCTTCCTCATAGGAAGCTTGTGAGAACTATCAATTTTACCGCAAGACTATTGTTCATCTGCTTCAAGACAAGGATTTATTCCATTGTGGAACCACTCTCATGTTTCTTTGTTGCCTCAAGTCTTTCACCAGATATTGAGATTGGGGCACCAAGCATTGACCCATTGAGGAGAAGACTGCAAGGATTTCCTAAAAAAAAGCATGGTAATCAGTTTTGTATGCATGTTGAAGAGCATATCGATGGCTCCTGCATGTTGCAGATTCTGTGCATGTGTTTATGGAAAATATGTTCAATGTTTTGGCCCAAAGAACTCGGTCCAATTTCTATGGATAGATATACATTGCTCAATATTCTTTTTTTTTTAATGAATTTACTATTAAAATTTTTGCCTTGGAGTCTTGGTTGCTGCTTCTTTTCTGAATTTAACACCTCTTCTCATTGGCATGGTTCGATAGTCTCGTAGTTCTTCGATATTTTATTTGCTTAAGTAATTTGTTCTAAAACTGAGCATTTAACAATTATATGACAATGCATTGTGTTGATCCATCAAGCTTTTATGGAAACAAAAATGAATTTCAGACAGTTTCAAACCAACGTTCAATTCTATTCGTAATGCAGATAGAACATAGCAAGACAAAATCACAATGTTGCAACAAGATCATCATTCTTGTTTCTAGACATGCAATTATTAAGCTTTAATGATAACAACCCATCATGCAAGAAATTTAATACTTAAGTTAATATGTTAAAGTCATGGAAGAATATATCAGAACACAATTACTCTCACAAGTTGCAATAAAATCTAATATTTAACAAAGCATTTGCTGACAATTACTAGAAAATGATGGTTTTACAACAATGGGGCTTGTTTGAAACCAATTCCCGCTTACGAAAATTTCCCTCCGCCTTTCTATTTTCCAACTCTTTTATCCCCTTGTAGTTTCTCTTTCTGGTTACTTAGTCATTTTTTTTTTCCGAAAATGTCTTGCTGCACGGGTTGGCGGATTCACGTGTTCACATTTTCATCCATGCTTTTATATGGCGATTCTGACTGAGCACTTCCCCTTTGTCTAAATTACACTTTCGATTGTTCCGTGACCTGCAAACAACACTCTGGCTTCTACAATATGTAGATTTACTTATGGACTCCCACATCATCCCCTCTTTCGTGTTACACATTTTGCACTTAAATGTTCTGATATATACAATTTGACAGTTGGGGCCTTACGTCTCCTCGAGAACCCTTGTCACCCTATTTTGAAGCCCGTCTGATCACTTTCCACACTTGACCATTTCTTGACATCTCTTTCGCGGATCGTCGAGTTCACGGGTTCAGAAAATTTCCAATTTCTAGTTGATGTTTCCTATTCCCACTACCTTCATATTTCTTTCCAAGTATATGCAATATGTATACAACTTCTCCATAAACATACAAAACATATCTTTCCAGGAAATGGAATATCTATTGCAGATTTGAATATATTGGACCTTATTTTCCCTCTTCAATACTTAACCAAATTCTCGTTTCTTTTTCACCTCTACTCTCTCTTTCTTGTTACTTAGTCATTTTTCTGAAAGTGTCTCAATGCATGCGTTGGACGACTCACGGATTCACATTTGCGCTCGTTCTTTTATATCGTGACTCTGACCGACCGCTAGCCATTCAATGCCTAGCCACTTTTCAGATCGTGGATTCCCGGGCATGCAGGCTCTATATTTCACTTCCATTGTTCTTTGAACTGCAAACAACACCCAGACCTCCGCGATATACAAATTTACTGCCACAATCCCACATCATACCCTCTTCCGTGATACACAGTTTTCACACGAAAGTTATGAGACCTACAATTTGACCTTCGGGTCCTCACGTCTCCTGGGGAACTATTGTCACCCCATTTTGAAGCCCTTGCATCCGCTTTCCATATTTCGCCATTTCTTGGAACCTCTTTCGCGCCTCCAATTCCATACTTACTCGAATTTTTCTCTTGCAGATTCCTGAATAGGAGAAGTGCACTTCCATTGTTCCTTGACCTGCAAACAACCCCCTGGATTTCGCGATATACAAATTGACTTCCAGACTCCTACATCAACCCCTCTTCCGTGTTACACAATATGCACTCAAAAGTTTCGATCAATACAATTTGACCATCGGGGCCTCACGTCTCCTCAGGAACCCTTGTCAGCCTAATTTGAAGCCCTTCTGACCACTTTCCACGACCATTTCTTGCAATCTCTTTCGTGGATCGTCGGGTTGGTGGGTTCAAACAATTTTCAATTCCTAGTCGTTGTTTTTTGTGCCCGCCACCTTCATACTTCTTTCCAAGTATATGTAATAAGTATATAACTTCTCCAGAAACATGCAGAAAATATCTTGCCAGGAAATGGTATATCTATTACAGATGTGAATATATTAACCCTTCTTTTTCGTCTTCTATACTTAACCAAATTCTTGTTTCTCTTTTCCCTGTACTTTATCTTTCTCGTTACTTGGTCGTTTTTCTGAAAATGTCTAGTTGCACGGGTTGGCGGACTTGTGGGTTCACATTTAGACTCATGATTTTATATCACAACTCTGACCAACCGCTTCCCCATTCCATACCCAACCACTTCTCCGACCACGGATTCTTGAGTAGGCGGGCTCTAGATTGCACTTCTATTGTTCTATGACCTGCAAACAACAAACTGACTTCCACAATATACAAATTTACAACCAGACTCTCACATCATACCGTCTTCCACATTACAGTTTGCCTATCATCCCCTCTTCTGTGGTACACATTTTGCACTGAAAAATTCCGAGACATACAATTTTACCATTGGGTCTTCACGTCTCATGTGGAGCTATTGTCACCCCATTTTGAAGCTCGTCCATCTGCTTTCCATACTTCACCATTTCTTCAAATTTCTTTCGCAGATTGTCGGCTTGGCGGGTTCAATAAATATCCAATTCCTAATCATTGTTTTCTGTGCCCGCGCCCTTTGCACTTCTTTCCAAGTATGCAATAACTAGGGTTTAATGCTAACAACTCACCATGCCTCGAGGAGACCGTCATAATAACTGTTCCTACACAACTTGTACATAAACATGCAGAAAATATTCTGCCAGGTAATGGGATATCTATTACAAATACTTACCAACTTTTTCGCTTGCGGCCTACCGGGGAGGCAGGTTCAAGATTTCCCTTGCATTGTTCTGTGACCTGCAAACAACACTCGAAATTTCCCAATATAGATGTAGAAAAGTGTTAAAATATTGTGTAACTGCAAAGAATATTCTTATCCCCCTTTTTGGATAAAGATAAAATATATTTATTATTGATTAGATCAATTCCCTTTTGTGGATTGATCATGTCGGGCATTGTAATTGACCAAATCCCCTTTTGCGGATTGATCAAACCCTAATTGTAATAAAGGTGGTTCTAACCACCCAGAATGAGAAGTCGACCCTGCCAGTGAAAAGACACTTTTGTTCACACTTGCTAGATTGTAAAAATAAGAGAGGTCACCACCTCATTTAGACACACACTCATCTCACTCATCTTGTGTGCAAGTATTGAAGGAAGCTGCAGTTACCAGTTGCCGGAAGAAGGAAGAGAGAGAGATGCACATCCTTGGGAGAGGAATTTTTGTGTTGTTTGGTTCATTGTCTTGGCATTGTATTAGCTATCTATATTAAGGAAGTTTTTCTAGGTTTTCTTCCCCATGAGGGTTTCCCAGGATAAATGTTGTGTACTCTTGTGATTGTGTTTCTCTCAGTGATATTATCTATGTTATTGTTATCTAGTAAATTGAAAGTAACCTAATAATAGCAGAAACTTTAACATGGTATCAGAGCTAAGTTGAAGAGAGCATATTTCACAGGAAAAAGAAAAATGTCACTATTGTCGTACATGAAAAATAGGGATTTTTATTGAAGAATAATTTAATCCCCAAATCCATCTAGAAAGGTGTGCCCTACCTCAAGGAATATTTTGGCATCCTCAGCGCAACTTTTTAGTGGATAGATCTCTCGGAAAGTGAAACCCTAGTTTTCACAAAGTACCATAAGTACTAGAAAACCAGAGTACCAAAAGTACCAGAGTACCAGAAGTACCAGAAAACCAGAAGCACCAGTCCAGAAATGCGTAGATCAAGTTTGGAGGGGTAAAAGTTGGATTTTATGAAATCTAAACACACCAAACTACTCGCATTAGTCCAGCGCATCTTTTGGTGAGTTCAGTTTTCAAATCCAAGAAACTTGTTTTTTCTATTATTTCTATAGCCTGGAGGGCTAGGGTTTCTTCTACAAGAAAAAAAGGCTACCAACATGAGCATAGAAGACAGGATAGAAGGATCTAGAAACTTCGGATCTTGGAAGCATAGGTTGCAGATGATTCTAGACGAGAATGATCTCCTAGAACATGTTACAGTGGGTGTACTAGAACCAGATGAAGAAGAGAAAAAGACCAAGCATAAGAAGAATGAAAAGAAACCAAAGAGAATCGTGCCAGATTCAGTAAAGGATCACTTGATCCCTCATATTTTCGAACTACATACAACAAGTCAAATGTATGAAGCACTCAATAGATTATATGAAAGCAAAGACATTAGCCAAAATCTTTCCTTAAGAAATCAGCTTCGTAATATGAAGTTGGAAAACTCAAAATCTATCACATCCTATCTTATGAGAGTTTCTCAGATTAGAGATCAGCTTGCATCTATTGGAGATGTCATTAGTGACAAAGAG
>ML854438.1:7806-18634 GCA_009831015.1 Picea engelmannii | reverse complement strand
TAAGCCAAGAGCTTATAATAGTCAGGATCATATCATATAGAAACGAGATTAACCATGACCCCTATATAATCAAGTATGATTCATAGATTATCATGCTCAATGCCTCATCAATTAAATAAATAAAACCAAGTTGTGCAATTAGAGCGAAAGTAGGTAAATGGACATAGTTTGAAAATTATTCTAGCCACTTAATAGCAAACCAAAGGTAAGTGCCTTTGAGAAAATCATGACAGTCCAAAAATATGGAGGAGTTTTCATGCTTCAGTCGTGAAAACTGAATCGAAACCAAATTGCAATTGTCGCATGAAATAAAAAGAATGTTTTCTTGCACAATGCGACGATGACTTGACGTTCAGGAGACAAAAGGTGTAGGCAGCTTATATGACAATTGAAAAAATTGAATTGGCTGCCAACAGGTTGAAGCATCAAAACTACCATTCTTTCCCAACATCTCCAAGGAATTTCCCTGCACAATTCCTTCTCTCCTCTATCTCACAACCAATTTGTGGATGATAAAATTTTGATGGGAGTCCCCTCAACCAAGGAGGCTAGGGGTGTCAAGAAATGTTTAGATGATTTCGTGGAAGCCTCAATAACTTACATCAATCATATTAAATCTCATATATTTTTTCTTTGACACCCCCTTCCTGTTCAATTTCATATCTCCCACACCCTGGGCTTCTCTACGAGCTCCCTTCCATCCAAATACCTAGGATCCCCTCTCCTTGACTCTTCTATGTGTAACTACTCTCATCAGGATCTCCTTTCTCACCTCTAGAAAAAGCTATTCAATTGGACTTTTATATCTCTCAAAATTGTTGGCAAGCTCATTTTTCTCAAATATGTCCTTCAAGCTATAACATAGTTACCAACTTAATGAGAACTGTGACCTCAAAATGAGAACTCTAGCCCTTAAAACCCACATTTTTCAATAAAAAACATGAAAATCAACCCTCAAATCAAAAAGTGGTGCTACCGGTAGCACCATTTTTTGTAAGCATGTCAAAATTACAATTTTTTTCAAGCATGGGCTTAAAGGATCAAATGGTTTCTCAAAAAAAAATTAAAATCAACCCCCAAATAAAAATGTGGTGTTACCAGTAGCATAATATTTTGTAACCGGGTTAAAATTACAACTTTTTTCAAGCATAGGCTTGTTGAGATCAATTCCTGTTTCCAAAATTCCCCTCCCCTTTTCTATTTTCCCAACTTCTTTTGTCCATTTCTTCTTCCCTCTTCTATACTTACCCAAATTCCCCTTTTCTTTTTTCCCTCCTATTCTCGCTTTCTAGTTACTATACTTAGTCCTTTTTCCAAAACGACCGGTTCATGGGTTAGCAGAATTGCGGATTCTCATCTCCATCCACACTCTCACATCATGATTTCGACTGACTACCACATTATCCTATACTTAGTCATTTCTGCAGTTGCGGGTTCCTGGGTTTGTGGGTTTCAAGCTTTCATATCCCTTGTTCCATGACATACATTCATACCCAAATGATTTGCGATATACATTTTGAACATTGGACTCCCTGATATCCTAAGTATCTCATCTCTCCTATATTGAGTCCAACCGACCATGTTACAACACTTATCCAATTTTCAACCTTATGAAAGGATGGGTTGGTGGGTTCCCGGGTTGGTGGGTTCACAAAAGTCCCAGATTTTATTTTCTCTCGTCTGTCTCAACCACCTTTGCTCTTTTCCCAATATGCATTTAGCAAGGTTTAATTATAATAACTCATCATGTAGGTCTCGTAAATATTTTCATTAATAAGTGAAGGGATCGAGGATATTTCTTATTAAACCACATTAAAGCATGATTCATGAAAGATTATATTATATCTCTCAAGTGATCAAATATTATTTGGATCAAAAGAACGCTCTCATCAAATTATGGAAGAAGCAACTCTAAAATAGTTCTACATAGATACTTTGAACATTTTTGGATGAGAGGACCAGAACTTTCAGTGGTCTAGAGTGTATTCTTATTATTAATCCCCTTCTACTCAGAAGGAAGTAATTTGGACATCCAAAATTTCTCATGTAGGTTGTGTTCCTAAAGTTTTTGACTACAAGGAACTATTTTCCTAGTGCATTGAGAATCATATACCAAGTCAATGAACGATTCAATTCCAAGACCATTCTCCCATCTCTCTTTTTCCTCAAGTGTTCTGTAAAATGATGAAACTCCCAGAGCCAACACTCACCTTCAAAGGTGAAGATTGCAGGGACTTCTTGAAAAAACATGACAATGACCTGGATCTCTTACCTGAATTATTAGAGAATCTCGTGACCATTGCTGAATATATTACTAGATTGCAGGTAATATTGTTCAAGAACCCCTTTTGGGAAATTGCCTGGTTATTTACAATAGTTACGGGCCAAGAAAATACTGCCAACATTTCCCGCATGATTCCTTATGTATTATATTTTAATGTCAAGGAGCAGGCCATTTTCGATCGGGCAAAGTTGATTTCCATTGAAATATCTTCCCAATTGTCTCAGTATAAAAAGGACAAGAATTTCTTTATGGCTTCTTATTTGGTTTTTGCGATAGCGCATTGCTGACAATTTCCTAAATTGTCTATATGAAAGAAGGTGAATTGTGAATTTGACACTGTGACCTTTTGGTATCAAGCATTATGGAGGCACACAGATTCCCTGTATTTTTATGAAGTTTTCAACTACTTTGTATCGGTTCTTAAAGGATTGTTATTTGGAAAATATACCCCAAGAATATCCGCTCACACTAGTAAATTCCTGGATAAAAAGGGGACTTTGAAGCAAATGGAAAATTACAATGTCATTAGGATTTTCGGTTCTAAGAAAAATCCCTCCTTTATTCCATGCCATATATCCAACAAAATGTTTTTTACATAATTTGAAAGGCAATATAACTTCTGGATGCACTTTTTTCATGAAAATTGAAAAAAACAATTCATACCTTTACCTTGGAAAACTGGGGATTTTGTATTCATAAATATGAACAAAATTGATTAATTTGCAAACCACTTCCACAAATTGAATCTTAAGTATGATGAAAATATTATAGGGTTTGAACCTAACAAAATATTTGTGGAATATATGTTAATAATGGGCTTTATCAATTCATTTATCCACACTGTTCTAGGAGAAGAAGATGATAATACTACCCACATTGTTGGCTAATTAGAGACGGTACTCTATACCAATGAATTTTACAAATAGAGAGGAAAGGGTTCCAATGAGAAGAGTTCCCAGTCCCCAACGGTTACTCCTAAAACTAAAAAACCTAGGAACAGTGCTCCAATGACCCACAAGAGGAAGAATATTGTACAAGAGGAAGAAGAGAATCACATCGAAAGTGACATCAATATATTCTCCCTTGAAGATATGGATCTTGAGGCTGGCATTGAGAAACTATTTCCTAACATTGATCAACCAAAAGACACGGCCCACCCAAATCAATCATTGGAAATTGTTGAGAATGAGATATTTGATGAAGAATAATCATTTGTATTTCAAAGCGTTGTCTTTGACAAGGAATCTAAGAAATTAATTATTGAGAAGAGTGATGTGAATAATAAAAAGGGGAAATCTTGTTCAAAGGTTAACCTAAGAAATATGTGGCCTTCCCATATTTCTAGAATCCATAAAGAAAATGGTGATGCATTGGATGACTCCATTGGTGGTCTCGAAGAGAAAAATATAAGGTTAAAGAAAGTGATTAAGGAACTAGAAGAGACCTTGATGCCTCTTACACTTCTTGTCAGCCCTTTGGAAATTGTCAGACACACCATTCCTGTAGCCAAATTAAAAGGATCCTCAAACTTACTCACATCAGCCAATAGCTATGTGGAGAATAATATAAAGAAAATAATGGCACTGATTACAGAAGCTTGGAAAATTTCAAAGAGCATGATTTATTTTGGTTCGAGGGTGCATTCCTTCCTTTAGTATTTATAGGTCGACCTAAAAAATGAAGAAGGTTTCTACCTTGATGTTGTGGTACCCTTTGGTATTAAATTTTCCAACATGTCAAAGCTAAAGAGAAGAGAGGAAGACCTTCCCTCTCCAAGTCGGATCAAGCAGCTAAATTCCTGCTGGAAAGAAAAAAATAAATAACTTGAACAACATCGTTTAAGCGTACAACCAAGCCATAACAAGGAGAGAAGAGCTATTCAAAAGTCTCACAGAGGTGGACCTAGCCGAAAGCACTAAAGAGGTCCAAGATCCCAAGTTAATCCTCAACTCATTGTTCCTAAAAAAACAACAGTTCGATGAGCAAGTTGAGATTTTTAAAGGATTGTCAATTGAAAAATTCTATGGTATAATTGAATATGATGAGAACACCATAGATAATTGGCTAGTGGATTACTCCGTAAAAAATCAGGATATTGAAGAAGAATTGCATGGAATTTCCCTTGATCTCCAAGACTTGGAGGGAGAGTTGTTCAACATTAAAATCCGTCATGAAATCAACGTGGCACCTATGAAAAGTTACATCGAAGAATGGTTCAATAAATTTATCGATAAAGTGACATATGAAGGGAAAGAAGCAATTGAGATGGTTCCTATAACCGTTGATGAAAATGATAAAATGACATCAGTGAGAAAATAAAGACAATGAGAGACCATCATAGTAAGTTTATGCTAATCACATCTTTCTTTTGTTTATTAAGTCCTTCATCCAGTTATTCCACCTATTTCACTAGAAAGGTTTAACCGAACACTGATAACTCCTTTTTTCTTCTTACCAGTTCTTACTAATCCTTCTACCGCCCATTGTCTTCCTTCTAAGAGATTATTTATTGTATTTATTTTCTTTATAGTCCGCGGGAGACCCAATCTCAATATTTATGACAAATGCATTTACAATTTCAAAGAATATGTAACGGACTATATATTTTTGGAAATTTCAAGAGCACTACTTTGGGAACAATCATGATTGTGCTTTGCAACCCTATTTTCAGAATATAAAGTATTTGAGGTTGATCTATAATTATCTTTATTTGAGTTGCCCATGTGTCCACTCTGTTAAAGTTCTCCTATGCATGCAGATCATATTCTTTTTATTTTATGTAATCATAAATATTTATCCTAAACTATGATGGGTGTGAGGAATTTTTTCTTATTTTCTTTAAACATGTGAAATGTGTAATTCCTGGTACTTTCTGAGGAAATTTATTTAAAAAGAAAATGAAAAAAATTTCCTTTTATTTTCTTGTAATATTTATGTTTCTTTGAATTACTACAATGGACTTCTGTCAAGTGCCACATTTTGAATATTTGAAAATCTCAATAAAATATAAAGACGAGTACTGCCTTTATAAAAACACAGGGGGCTTTACATCCTCGTGAGGTTTTCATTTTAGTCCTAACAGATTCAAGCATCAACATTTTTTGCAACCAGACTCTGGATTTGAACTAAAATTTGGAACCTGGTATAGCATTTTTGAAAAAATATATGACTTTTCCTTAGGGTAATCAGCCCCGTTTGGAAATTGGATTGAATAATCATCGAAGCATTTTACATCAGCTGTACAATCTGGTAATAAAAATAACTAATACCTGAGAAGAGTTATAAATATCCTGGAAGATCTTAGTCCAATAAGAAGAAATATAAATCCTCCGAAGATAGAGTAGAGAGGAGTGAAAAGACTGAAGCAATCAAAGGCTAGCTAGAGTAGCACAAGAACGAGGTCAGTATTGAAGTTGGATGAATATAAGGGACCCATTACCATAAGTAAAATAAAACAACTCTTTATTCTTATAAGTGAAAAACCTATCCATGGAATCTCCCTAGACATGGTAGAAAGAAATGAACAACCTCGAGATGAGCATCATGAGGAGAGACAAGGAGGTGGAAGAGATGCTTTAAGAAATCAAGGAAACCCAAGATTTGAAAATCGAAGGAGGGTAAGAGATTCCCCTCTAAATATTATAGGTGAGCAACATGATCTCCATGTTCTCCCTAAGGGCACCTTGAAGGAATTTTTTGGAGATGGAGCAATCGATGTAAAGAAGCATCTGCACTTATTTATTGATGTTTGTGATTTTCACCATGTTGAGTATGACGATGATGACCTAGAAGCTATGTTCCTAACTATGTTTACCCCTCCAATTTCTTACCATACCCTTCTCACTGATTTCACTCAGATTGGTTTGAGGAAGAATGAAAGGATATGAGATTTTCATCTCAGGTTCAATAAAACCTTAAGTAGGATTCTAGAAGATAAAAGACCAAATGACCTAGTAATTCTCGGTTGTTATAAGAATGCAATTCCCCCTAATGTAAAATATGCTATCATAACATCCAAAATGGATCTTTTGGAGGAGGAAATGACTAAAGCCACTGAGATGGAAGAAATTGTGATTGAAATGAGTGTTGACCTCATCATTATAAAGGGAAGAGTACAATGGTCGCAGGGAGGATTAAATATTGATAATCAAGGAGATTCCAATTCAAGAAAGGTTGAAAAAATCAAGTCTCGATCGACTCAAAACCAAATGATGGGAGGATGATTTTTCAAGGGAACCATACCTGATGTAAAGGTTGACCTTGTGGTGGAACAGGAAACCAAGCAAAGAATCAAAATTGCACAAATGAATAGAACCATCAAACAAATGCAGAACGAGATAACGATACTAAGAAGGGGAGATAATTAGATTCCAAATACAATAATTCCAATCCGAGAGAAACAGAGGAACCCTCCCCCAGAAAACAGAGTGAGGTTTGAAAACACGGATAATCCGCAAACACCAAGGGTTCCAAAACAATCTACTCCAAATGTAGTTGTTCTATATGATGTCTATGACGAGAAATTAATTGAGCAAGATAATTATTACTCACCTAATGAAAGCTATGAATCTGTGCAGATGGATGGATGAGATATGTCCATGTATATATATGAAGAGGGCGACAACAATCCCAACTCGCAAGAAAACGTTTCCTAGACAAGAGGATTTGTAAATAGACCAAAAAATAAAGGAGATTCTGATAAAGAGAACCAGAAAAAAGAAAAAGAAAAAGAAAAAAACAAATGAGAAAAGAGCAAATGAGAAAGTGACAGATAGCGTTGGAAGTAAAAGGCAACACATGACGTCAAACTCTACTCAAATGACATATAATGTTGTATAGTATTTGAGTAAATTAAGGATAAACCTACCGTTTATGGAAGTGGTGAAGATTCCCCCCCAAAGAGAAAACATTTTGAAGTTGTTGGATGATCCATCTGAAAGAGAAGAAGTTGTTGTTACCAGTCCAAAACAAATCCCTAGCCAGTCAACTGCCAAGCTGAGAGGTAAAGTTCATCCCTTTTACATTTCTATTGAAAATCATGATGTTGCACTACATAATTGTTTATTTGACACTGGTGCAACGAACAATATCATGCCATTGGTAGTCATGGAGGCATTGGGAATGAGTTTCACCAAGTATTATGAAACCGGTGAAAATATATATGCAATTGATTCTAGAAAAGTGTGAGCTTATGGAGAAATCAATGAATTTTATGCTTAGATTACAAAAGGACCCCATATCATTACAGTTTTCAATATTATTGTGGTATACCTTCCTACGACATATGGAGTTGTGCTGGGAAGAGACTGGACATCTATGATCGAGGATATATAATGAATGATGGAAGTTGTATGATGCTTCTAGGAAAATAAGGAGCAATGATTAAAGTGCCTAGTGAACCTAGAAAACCATTCTCCTTCAAAAAGAAGGAAAATGAATTGATAGAGGATTATATAGATGTCGGGATTGGAAACTATGCTATCCTAGACATAGATCATAATGAAAGTTTGGAGGAAGTGCAAGACACGAAGAATCAAGAATATTTGTTTGAATGGTATTGGAGGATGTCATTTGATGGAGCTTGTTCAAACTCTGGAATTGGAATGGGAATTTTTCTTATGAGTCCAAGTAATATTATGCATCCAAACACTATTAGACTAGAGTTTTCATGTACTAATAACGAGGTAGAGTATGAAGCTTTGATTAAGGGGATGATCCTTGCACAGGAAATGAAAATAGAAAATCTAATTGTAACTGGAGACTCAGAGTTGGTCATAAATCAGGTTACCTAGAGGTATAAAATAACAAAGGAAATACTTAATTCGTATTTCAAAAGAGTTAACGAATTGATGGAATCTTTAATTTCCTTCAATATTTATTTTATTCCAAGGGACAAGAATCACAAGGCATATTCACTATCTAAAGAGAAACATCTTTCCAAGTAGAAAGAGCTTTCCGACCATTCATCCCTGATAACATTGAGTACTTGCAAGTGTTTGAGAACGATGAACAACTGGAACATGTTTTGTTAAACAATGATGATGATGAAGAATATCACTCTTCTTCTATCCCTAAAGATTGTATACAATTTGAATCTCTTTTTATGAAATATGATCATGTGAAGGATCTCCCTGAAGAAGTTTCGGTTTGAAAAGTGAAAGAAACGAGAAAAGTCAATATTGGAACTAACAGTTCCCCAAAATATGTCAACTTGGGAGTTGAATGCACCACTGAGGAATTTGATCAACATGTTGCCTTGTTAAAATAATACATCGATGTGTTTTGTTGGACCTATGATGATTTAAAAGCTTACGATAAAACTATATTCCAACATATCATTCCTTTGAGGGAAGGAGAAAATCTAGTAAAGAAAAAAATAAGGATGATGAATCCCAAGCTGAAACCTCTGGTAATTATTGAATTGGAGAAATTAACGAAGTAAGGAATAATTTATCCCATTAGACACTTAGACTGGCTTTCAAATCCAATGATTGTAAGAAAAAAGACTGGGGAAATTTGAATGTGTGTTGACTTCAGAGACCTTAACAAAACAAGCATAAAGGATAACTTTCCTTTGCCTAATATAGAGTTCCTTCTCCATCAAGTTACTGGATCATCTTGCATGTCCATGTTGGATGGTTTTTCTGGATATAACCAGGTCTTGGTGGTTGAGGAAGATAGGGAAAGGACAACATTTATCACACCTTGGGAGACATATGGATATGCTAGAATTCCCTTTGGTTTGAAGAATGTTGGAGCCACATTCTAGAGGGCCATGGATCATGCATTCGGTGGGTTGATATGAAATTTTATGGAAGAATATCAATATGACTTGATGGTGCCTTCAAAGAAAAGGGATGATCATATCCATCATTTGAGAAAGGTTTTTGAAATATGTAGATTATATGGTGTCCCTCTGAATCCAAATAAATGCTTGTTTGCTGTGAATCAAGGGAAACTATTGGGCCATATTGTATGCAAGGAAGGGATTTACATAGATCCAGAAATAATTAAAGAAATAAATGAGGTCAACCCCCCGATATCCAAGAAGGGATTTCAATAATTTTTCGGCAAGATCAATTTTGTGCGAAGATTTGTTCTCGACTATGCAAGTATATTTAAGCCAATCAATTTGTTGTTGAAAAAGGAGTAGTGGTTCGAATGGATAGAAGATACTCAAGAGGCATTCAATAATATCAAAGGAGAAATCACCACTGCTCTTGTCCTCATTAGTCCATAATTTCAAAGATATTTCATCATCTATTCATTTGCTACAGAGATAGTTGTTACATCCATTCTTACTCAAAAGAATATCAAAGGATAAGAACTCCCAATAAGTTTCATGAGCAAAACCATGCATGACTATGAGTTGAGGTATTCATAACTAGAGAATCAAAACTTGGATATTGTAAAAGCAGTAGCACACTTTCACATGTACATATCGAACTCCCATGTTATTTCTTATGTTCCCTCATCAGCAGTGAAGATGCTTCTGAATCAACAATTGAGAGAAGGAAAATAGGCTAATTGGTTGGAAAAGATACAAAAATATGATATCCAGATTAAAAATTTAAAAGATATTAAAGGAAAAGGTTTATGTAAGCTCAGCTTGAATGGATATTCATTCGATGGAATGATTTCAATTTCATTTGGGGAACCATTAGTTGATTCACAATGGTATAAAGATATTATATTCTACTTAAGTTCTGTGCAGTTTCCTGTCATCAGGAATCTTAAGGAGCGAAGAACATTGAAGATGAAGGTGAATCAATACGTAATGATTGCTAACATATTGTTAAGGAGAAATTATGATGGTATATGTTGGAACACGTATAATTTTGAGCTTTTGAACTTTAGATTTTGCCTCTTAGAAATAAAAAATTTACCTAAAAAAGAAAAAAATTAGAGAATTGCCTTTTTAAAAATAAATCCAAGGGTTGTTGTTCTTCAATAAGGCACTTAAAATATTTATCATCGATGAGTTACTCTAATTTGATCAAATGGTCCTAATGATCTTTGAAGTTTAGAAGATGCATGTAACGACCCCTTCGTTACGTCAATGAATAGCGAAGCACAATAAGAAATTTACAACATCACTTAATTCATATCAATGCAAAATACCTGACATCATAACCTAAGGGACACATGATCACAATATAAACATCTCTCCAATATCATGGCTGATGAAATTGCAAAATATAATGCCAGACAATCTCATCGTAATATCACCAATAACAATAATTTGCCGAATATGAAACGCTTTAACCAGTCCATAAATTCAACATCAATGACATTAAATTACCGAAGTAAAATCATACCTTAGCCACACGCCCGCTTCGGAGACGTCCCTCGTGTTGTGCTGCTTGTCCGTTCTCCCTGCCGCTTTCGCATGCCGACCAAAGAAAGCTCACCGGTACCTCCCAGCCAAACGCTAGGGGTACTCTTCTTCCCCCTTAGCCCCCCGAGCCGCAAAGGGGCCACACAAGAACCAGAGATAAAATAGTGTCTCAGCAAGCCTCAACGGCTGAGCTACCACTCCAATCA